>JABAJX010009942.1:0-45743 GCA_018221735.1 Termitomyces sp. K1Aa
TTGTTTGCTTCTATCCACATGGATGAAACAAAAATCTCAGACTTTGAAAGGACAGCAAGGGAAATAGTTCATGCTGCTATGCTCGAAGGCACCTTATCGTGAGTTTGATCACACATACAACAAATCTATAGATGCCCAATTAGCCTTTCACACTACAGAAGCTTGACTATCCGGAGAGTTCGTGACAGAATAGAAACAATGCATGGGTTGGAGCATGGATTTCTACTCGCGCCGCAATACAGGCATTCCTTGAAAACTATTATACAGGTAAGAAAGTCACACTACACTACATACTGCTAATGCACTGTGTCGAGAGTTGATGACGTCTGACCGTACTGCTCAGGAGGCATCTTTGCAAGCAAAGATGGGAATGAGAGATGAAGAAACTCGTGTTCGATCCAAACATACTGTGGTCTACGAAAGCGATGGGGGCGAAGAAGGCGTCCACAATGCACGGACATCAAAGAAACAGCTAGCTGCCAAATACAAATCTGCTGTGCGTACCATTTCTTTTCCATGATACTGTTACTTCAGTCTTATTCTATCTGACAGGAATTCGTTGAGGACTCGTCCGATTTAGAGGAGCTTCCTGAAAGGAAATCTGTTTCCTTAGAAAAGAAGTCTCCAAAGGATCAAGTCAAACGTGAGGAGGTAAGCTAGCTTGTATATTGAAGTTCTCTTAATTGACTTGTTGAATACATAGCCACCATTGAAGAAACGACGAAAAATTGTGGACAGCGACAATGAAAGTGTGAACCAAGTACCGGAAAAATCCAAGTCGAAGATGAAGATCCAAATGGTTATGATAATCGTTCATGTTGCCAAAAGATCTAGTAGCTGACAGTTCTTCAGGATTTTGCCGAGAGCGACGAGGAGATAGCATCCTTATTTGGCGATTCTCTCAAGCCAAAGAAGGCACAAACATGTGGAAAGAAGGTTCGAGCCAGAATGGATGACAGTCTTATATGCATATTCTGAGTTAAGGATAGCCTCGCATCGAGAAAGCAAGTGGCAGTAGGTCGAAGGGTGAGGCACCCGACAAGCATGACGCGACGATCAAGAAACTCAAGGTTGGTTTTCTTAATCTGCCTGAATCAAACATCCTGCTGAACGTCACCGTTAGTCTCTTGTCAACGCATGTGGAGTACGCAAACCTTGGGTGAAAGTATTCCAAGATCTGCCGAAACCCACGCAACAGATCAAGAAACTTAAAGAAATATTGACTGAGCTTGGTATGACAGGAAGGATGAGCATGGAACAAGCGAAGAAGATTAGAGCCGAACGAGAATTAGCACAAGAACTAGGTTCGTGGATTTTAGCAAACTAGACTGTGTACTATCATTATTAATTTCATGTAGAGGATGTGAAGTCTTTTGAACAATCTATGCTTAATCGCTCTCGTAGCCGGACTGCTGGTTCAAGTTCACGGTCTTCTGTTAAACATGGAGAACCTGAGGAAGACGGAGATTCTGAAGAGGATGACATCAACAATAGAAGACGCAAGGTGACCCAATCGCCCTTTACTAGCACTATTGAATGACCCAGTTTTAATACCCTTTCACTCCCTAGATTTCAGCGTCGCGAAGTATCGATGCATTTATCGAGAGTGATGATGACTAACGATACCCTATATTGACTCTTACATGTGCTCAAACTGATCCATCTAAGTACATCAATGAAACCATTAAACCGAGACCGAGACTTCAGCGCCAACTAATGGTTTTTTGTTTTTATTCTTCACATTGCTTTCACGAGCTCAGGAGGAGGGCGGAGATGTTGCTGAGCCGTGTAGTCTGGCGACACATAATCGTCTAACACCAAAGAAGTCGAAAACGTGCCATCGGACACTATTTCGAGGTTGGCGATTGACGCGCCCACAGCATCCAGCGACCAGAGTGATAAAGCCAAAGTGTTAACCGATTTGCGTCGCAAGATCCTAGAAATCATAATACATGAGGTCATGGTGGTATATGTATTCAAGATGGCTTAAGCTCACCCTGCAGGTAGGACAAAGAGAGTTTGGGGCCTGGCAGACAAAGAATTCATCAGATGTCGTAGAAATGACAGGAAAATCAGTTTCAGCACGAACCCTAAGTTGTTGGTGTACTTTCCAATCTGCCAACCATTCAAGTAAATCTGAACCCGGAAATTGGAGGATATAGCACTTGGAATGATTGAAAGTCGGATAGGTATGTCTAGCCCGTCAGGTACGTTCTGAGATGAATGTTTTTAGCTCTTATTTAAGGAAGGCTTAGTGACTATCCTACCCAATCAAATGTGGTCCGATAAAAGTTGACGCCAGCACGAGAGACACCGCCGCCAGTGAGAGGCGATCCGTCTGCCCAAGATGAATCTGGGAACCCGGGAAGATGTGCTCCAATCCTTTCGGCGTATAACCCGCCTTCGTTGAGGTATCCCCTGAATGTATCTGGTGTATTAGCTGCACCGCCCTGGAAGGGAATCTCAGCCAAAGAAGAAAAAACGCAAGACATGGAGTTTTCACCAGATTCCCTTGGAGCTTCCAAAGGATGAAATTGGTGTTTCCTCCTTGGATGGCGAAACCTCTGATACCACGAGGCTCCTTTCCACCATTCGCTAGTAAGCTCAGACATGAATATCACTCTTTAACAGTCAAACGCTTAGAAACACTCACTGCTGGTTTCAGAAATCCTATTCAAAGTATATAAACTTACTACACATTCATTACCGACAAAGCTCACCCTGTGTGATCTGGTGGAACAATCAGATTTTTACAGTGAACGTGATTGATGATGCTTGCCTTGTAAAATGACGAAAACGTTATCGCTGCCAACTCGTAGGCTGTTCGTGGAGATTACCCATCTGTCTGTTGTGAAGCTGACAGTAGCACTTCCTTGACTTGAACCCAGAAAAACCCCGTTTAACCATGCCGAATAGCCTCCAGCGAAGCCATATTGCACTGTCGTTGTGATGGCAGTTTCCAAACCACTAGCGTTGAAGTGACCTCTGAAAATCAAATTGCCACCATAGAAGCTGTCTTCATTCATCAGAACTCATATCTCAAAAATCATAGTGTATCCGAACCCGTATTGTTGCGAGTACAAGACCCGGTCTCCTGCCAGGACAGGTAAATTGGTGTACTGGGAATTTAATCAATAACTGGACATGTCTGATTTTGTCATGCCGTACGTTGGTCGTTGTTAGATCTGCGGTTACGAAAGAGGTGTCATCAAATGTAGGATCGATCTCAGGCAAGCTGGGGAAAGACCAGCGTCGATGACGGTTCGTGAATGGACGAAGACGATTGCTTTACCTGCCCAAAACTTTCCAATTGCTCAGCACCGGAAGGGCAATTCCAGAACGGCCGTGTAGATTGGTGGAAACCAACCCAAGGGGTGTTCTGGCAAGAGGAGCTGGAACACCGTTCCACGTAAGAGAATCAACATTCGGAGGGGCCAAAAACTCGATGGTGGTTGTTCCATTCAGATCTCCAGTCTACAAAAGGATTATCTCCCAAAGAAAGAGGCATGCTATCTACTTACCAATGCAAGTGTGTTTCCGTTGATTTCAGCTGTTCGAACAACGTAGGGTCCAGACACTAAGATGCTGAAAATATGTGTTTATAAGTTCGCGGTTGGGAGTGAACACTAAAAAGTCGCTAACCTTCGGTTTGTACCTATAGAGAAGAATTGTCCGAAGTTTCCTTCACCAGCAATGACAGGGGCATGCCAGGTGTTGGCTGTAATTTTGTCTAGAATGATAAGAACTACCGTACTTTTCTCATTTTGAATGGTGATGGATTGTGAACCACTCAGAAGCTCATATGAAATGGTTAAGGTGCCATTTGCAAAATCAGATGACACAGTAGAGGGTCCCGAGACGATAGGAGCACTTGCAAACCGGAAAGCTGTTTCTCCACTTTGCCCGGGCGGCCCATATAAGACAATATAATCAGTCATTCCAAGGCTGGGCGGAAAGAATTGAGCACCAGTAACATATCCGATGATGTTAGTACTTGCGTGGTCCAGGTCATGATCCTATGTTAGGATCAATATAGATATGATTCATCAGATGTCAACTTACTCCACAGTAGAATACAACATGCGCGTCGCAGTGCATCCAAATACATAGTCTGTCACAAGGATCTTACTTTCACGCCCATTTAAAGTGATATTCCCGGTCTTCGGAACCACGATTCGCCCGATTGAAGTATCTATTGTAAGGCGGGTCGTAGTCACCGCCGTTGATCTGAAAGCTGTTATTCCATCATAGTCTAATAGTAAAAGGGTAAAACTAACGTCGATGCATTTTGCCTGATGATGTAGTGGGCGGCACCGTTGTCCAAGTTGCGCAGTTCGGCGGCGTGAATCAAACTTGAGGATGTGTAGTTTGTCCCGTTGGCTATAAGTGTCGCTCCAAGAAGATCGCGTGAAACTCGAAGAAAAAGTCCTGGAAACGAAATCAGGAGAGTTGGGTAATGTCTTTGTAGGTTACCTTGGAGTCTCATTTCATTCATCTTAAGTGTCGCGACTCGATTCTCGTTAATTCCTATACAAACATCAGTGCGGCTGTACCAAAAGGTATAGAGGGAGAATTCTACCGCCTCCGTAGTCATAGGAAGAGTACCTATTCAAAGTCATGGGTACGAGTACAAGAACTATCCACAAGCCCCTCACACAGTCGGTTCGACGGTTTGCCCCCAGTTCGTCCCACCGAATAACACTATTAAGGCAGCTCGAAATCCGGTCTGGAGGAGGTTTCCAGGACACTTACTGTAAATATCTAGTGATCATGGACAAAATGCACCTCAAGGATGAATTGCGACGTACTCAGAATGGTGGCGGTTTGAGAGCTAAATTGACATAATCCTTTTACTATGAAATTCGTCGAATGATTGGAACCCTTACTATGTATCCTTATAGAACACATTTTCTATCAGAGATCAAGGTCAAGGTTTGAGAAGTGACAAAGCATATGAGGCTCACCATAATCGGCGTTCGTGAGGTCCATGGCTATGATTAAATGGTGAGCTCACCGGGACCACGACATGAGAAGAAACGTACAATATTTCTCATATCCTGTACCGCCAGAAGGGACGGCGCCCCAGTTGAGAAGGAAGCCGCCACCAAACTTGACAGAACCCAATCAAAAAAACTCAAAACGGAAGAGAATGAAAAAACACTTCAGCAAGACAGAGAGGATTGCTCGGTGCATTTGCCACGTGCGCCGAGTAATAGATAGCTTGTACTTGTGCCCAGCTATTCGCACCTTGCGGGTATGAATCCCCACTGAACAATTGCTACATTAACCGAGAACAATCAAAAGAGGCTCCAACGGCTCTACACACCAATATATGTCGACATGAGTCCCTGGACGATCAGGAGAGAAATTCCCTGCTTGTCCAGCATGCTGATCATTGTGAATAATGGCTAAAATCAAAATGTGAAAAAAGGCGCAATTAGTGTGACGTATTTTGGACGTACGGACGACAATTCCATTCACACGGTAGAGGTCGATGATGGCTTGCATATATACATTGTTGTTAGCGCTTGCGCTGAATTCATTTTCCGCTTGAACTAGAATTACTGATGGGCAGATATTCATTAGCCCTTCAGGCACTTGTGAGCAAGTGAATCGAAACTTACTTGGACCGCCGTTTGAGATCTGGTTCTTGGCGATAAGCTGCGAGATCCTTGTCATGTAGGGGCTCCAAGCTTGGGTAATAATTCCTCATCGGATAAGGGCAACGGGAATTTACAGACATCCACACCTTCCTTATAGCTTGGATTATTCGTACGCAGGCTGCCTGCAATATTGCCGACCCAACCAGGAAAACCACCACCAGTAGTCTCACCATCTGTCGCATCAATGAAGATGAAGAGAACCAATCCTTCAAATAGATGAGACAACGCACTAATGTATGGTCCAGGTCTACAGCATTGGGACTTAGCGATAGGTATGGGTCTTCTTGAACTAGCTCGACATACCTTGCTATCATCCAGAGACCGGCCTTCTTCGCTTCGTCAATGAACTTCTGGATATCTCGATATGTTCCTTCTTCAAAGTCACCCTGGCCACCATTGGTAGCCGGAGTAGGGTAATGGACGGCCCAATTAACATAGAAAGAAACCGTATTGAACCCGTTAGACTTTATTTTCTGTAAAACGTCTGCCCACAAATCAGGATTGCCAGGCAATCTCCAAGGATGAACTTCGGCCGAAAGGATGAAGATTCTCTGGCCATGAATGAAAAGTGAGTGAGAATCCCAAGTCACCGCATCTGTCAACCCGGTAGAATTCCTCTTTGTCAACTTAGAATCGAGAAGAGCTGAACATGCTGAGACAGAGAAGAGCAATATAGCATACAGTATCAACAGCATGGTGAGGATGATTTGAAGAAGTCGAAATAATGCAGGGGTTGAATATATATTCCATTCCGCCTGGAGGCTTGCGGGGACCACGAGGTTCTTCTGCTCAGCTGCACTTTATTCTGAACAGCTGACACAAATAGTTTTCTCTACATGGGTTGGAGCGGACATGGCGCGGTTGTTTGTGACAGCAGCGGTCCGCTTTTCAAAACTTCCAGCAGAATCTCAAAAGCACGGTCCGGGTAACATTATACATAGTGTCATAAATATCGAAGAGGAGACAGAAGTGTCCAAAGCTCGTAGAGATAAATGAAGATTGTTGACCCAGCAGTGAACAGATAATGGACGAGTTATGCTATGCTGAAGCTTGTCCGAGCCAGTGTCAGTACACCCGGGTCAAGAGTCAAGAAATTATCGGAGATCGCCTTTGTTATGTCTCTTTCAACTTACACAACAACATCAGGTCTGCTAACGGTATCTCAGTTTTTTCAGAAAGATGATAGATAACGTTTGTCACAAGGTTTTCTTCTCCCCTCCATCCATTCTGCGCCTCCCTTTTTCACGTCAGCACCATCCTTGAATCCCAGCTTTTTTCGAATCTAACAGGTCGATCAGCCAGCAGCCAAATCCTGCAACAGACGCGATCGCTGTCGAGCAATGGTCACATTTACTGCTAGCATACGCACGTCATAGACGACTATTCTCTCTCCGAGTCGAGGACGCAGATATTGCGGGTAATGATTGGGACGAGATTTTGCGTAATGAACGCATCAACCGTATGTCAGGTCGTATTTCGTATTCGAATGACCTCGAGCTCTTGTCCAGGCAAAGTCCTTCCCTCGTACCTATCACACATTCTATCTTCAATGGTTGCGAAGGAATTAGCAGCATATGAGCCACAGAAACAGACTCGATCAGTGTTACTCTATTGGCGTTCACCAGACGAGTGGGCGGAAACGCTTCACAGTTGGGTAAGTTGGCTGAGAAGGTCCAATTTCTTCATTGTTGATAATGAGCCAGGCGACGGACACCGCACAACTTAATACGATCCTGACTTTCTACGACATCACGGACCCTCCCATCGATTCTGAGATTTCTGGTATTCCTATACCCCTACTGCGCAAAGCTATTGGCATTCTCAGCAGGACGGGAAGAGCTCAAATGATTGGAGTAGCTGATGGCGAGGGTGTACGGATATTTGCAACAAGTAGGTAAAATCTGTCGAGCTTAATCTTCTGTCCTATCCCTGTCAGGGTGTATGATTACTGCTTTTATAGTATTTCTTTGTATTCTCCGTAATGCTTTCCTCAGTTCAGTTCTAGGATTTCTCAAGAAGAATCTGTTGCACGACATCGAGTGAGAGCCATTAAAAACAACATACGTAGAACATGCATGATGCGGATGACGAGGGACAGCATGTGGCATACTTCGTATTTTTGTCAAGTAGTATAGTCGTAGAGTGGAAAAAATTATGCAGCATATAAGAGTTGCAGAGAAGCTGACAAGAATGAATCACATAACAGTGATCTGATATTCCAACGTTCCGAAAAGTTGTTCGACATTGCTTGAGTGAGCGAATAACACGCCGTGGTTGGCGTTACAGTACTACGTAGGATCAGATTAGATCAAGACAATCTTTAACGCGCCCACGTGACAGACACGCACAGTCGCGTCCGGTAGAAAGCCTTGGCTTCATCTCATTGCAAACTTCATCCACACTTTTTGTCATTGTCAAGTCAAGCCAGGCCTTGGTCACACCTGCACTATGAGCACAACTCTGATCAAATGTCATATATGTCTCGATTTCAAGGAAACTCCCAAGTTCAACTTCTTTCCCTGTGGTATTGTTTCAGACTGTCTGCAAAGTCATGCTCGGATTCAACTTTTATTGAATAGGTCATGGATTTTGTTGCACGCCATGTATCGACGAACTGTTCTCGCACAGGACCTCTAAATCCCCAGTTCTTTGTCCAGTGTGTCGTTTGAAACTACGGCGTGGAGATGCGCATCCCATCTACTTGGAAATAGCGACACCTAAAGAGGAACAAGCTGTGGCCATTGAAAGGCTTGTGCATGGCTTAGCCAAGATGAATGATGATTCAAAGTCAATCAGCGTGGAGATTGCGGAGAAGAAACTGAAGAAGTTGGCGAAGACGTTGGATAACCGTGAGAGCAATGTGGTGAGCCTCATGAAACACTCTAGCGAACTTTTTTTTTTATTTGTGTCTACTGCGGACTCAGACTATCTTACTTGACGCTGTGATGGACTTTAAGGAAAGGATAACTCCTATGTTCAAAAAAGTAGAAGAACAATCCCGGGAGATTCAACACTTGAAGAGGCAACTCTTAGATTGTCAGACCGAACTGGCTGCCAGTGTCAAACAGACCGACACATTGGAAAGGGAGCGAGACGAAGCGTGTAATACGTTACAAGAAGCGATTCATGAACGTGAAAAAGCTATAGACCTGGCGGACCAGGCGGCCCTGCAGACGATTAACCTTAGAGAAGACTTAGCTCGAACTAAAGCACAAGAATCCGAATTGGAGGATACAAAAGCTCTTTACAAAGTCCAATTGTTGGAACACAAGGAGATGGTATATTTCCTGGGTATGATATGCCCTGCTAGTAATATTGACTATACTTCTACTTAGGAACGAAAACAAAGTGAAAAGATCAAATCCCTGAAACAGCGATTAGCAATTGCAGAGCAGGTGCAAAATGAACGGGACGCACAATCGGAAGTTGACCTTGACTCCCCAACCCCTCTGAGCCAGGTGTGCAGAATCAAATCGACTAAATTTTTGCTTCGTCTGATTCTTTTCACAAAGCGCCCCTTGAAACGGAGAGCCACAAGCCCTTCCACGCCCCCACGAACTTCAGTACGATCTTTCGACACTACAAAGTCAACCTTGTTTGAAGCCATGCCTGCACCTGGTCAATTTGGATCCAGTTGGAAATTGAGACGACCTGATCTAAAAAAACAAAAGGTCGCGGAAACTTTTCCTGTCAAGCTAGACAAGCACAGTCGTCCAGTTGGCTCGGTCCAGATTGGTGTAAGGAAGACCATACGTGTAAGGAGATAATATCAGTCCCTTCGATTGTTTTTGTACATTAGCATTAGCTTTCACCTGTATATATTATTACGTCAGCTCGGTTGACTTGTTTAGGAATGTACACTTCACAAGTATCAGCATCTAACTGCGCCCCGTGTCGATAACGAGTCTGGATCGAGCAGAACGACCAACGCGATGGCAGACTCGTCCCACCAACGCAACGAGCTCGCGGCGTTCATCAACTTCTTTGCGACCTTCAATCTCTCACGACCTGTCTCTACTCTCTCTGATCTCAGCGACGGTGTTGCCCTTCTTGAGATTCTTACTCTCGTGTGCGTCGTTGAGGACAAGTTCCAAGCTTGTATGTTAACCTCCTAGCATTCAGGGATGCAGAATACTTTCGATCTTCCACGCGCCCCCCAACTCAGCTGTCTGAGAACTGGGTTCTACGTTTCAGCTCCCTGAAACGACTATATCGGCTGATGACACAGTATTTGACGGAAGTACTTCAGAAGCCTACGGGCTCATTGGATGTCCCGGACCTCCAGGCGATTGCCAAGGGCAACAACCTTTCGGCGACGTTGATTATGTGTAGGATCACTATCGCCATTGGTGTCCAGTGCGAGAGGAACAAGCAGTTTATCGAGAAGATTCAAGGCTTGAGCGAGACTGACCAGCATCATCTTATGAAGGCTATCGAACGGGTGCGCTCTTCAATGTCACGCCAGGTCCTTTATTCTACTTAGTGGTTTATTCCATAGATAATGGCGCGTATCACTGTTGCGCCTGGAAGTTTTGATGCATCGGAAATCAACATGACGGAGTAATGTTTCTTTTGTCACTATGCATGTTTCACGGCTCATTCCTTGTATTCTAGGGATGATCACTATTATAGGATACAGTCAGAGCGGAGTCAAATATTTTTGGAGAAAGAAACGCTTCAAAAAGTCTATGAAACACTTCTTGAAGAACACCGCGCTTTACAGACGAATTTTGACGACGTAGTTGGTGAGAAGGAGGAGACATTAAACCGATTACGCGATGCACGACGAGAAATGGATCATAGACGGAGCGAGAAGGCAGATGGGATGTTGCGTGCTGAGGTTGAGAGAATGAGAAGTGAACTGTAGGTCAATTCAGTGTCGTGAAATCTTTCTAATATCGTTTCACAGACAGAAAAATGAAGAGACTCTTGCCATGACAGAGACTGAACTCGAGAAGAGCACAGCTCTAGTTGTGGATTTGACGAAAAGATGTGAAGAATTACAACCCAAGGCAGACGAGCGCGATAAGTATAAGGATCAAGTTGATGAGTGAGTAATATGATAATTTTTGAGACCTGGAGCGATCGTAATCTCTTGCGTAGGTATCGTCATGCAGCTGATAAGCTACAGAAGACGGAAAATGTGATGGAGAAATACAAAAAGAAACTGCAGGAAGGTGCCGATCTTCGACAACGTGTCAAGGTACACATCACCAATTTCTGGGATTACGGTCGAGTGACGATTCTCCCAGGCTTTGGAAGCACAGAACGCCGACCTGGTAGACAAGAATGCATCCATCGAGGAGGAATATCGAAAGGTTGCTGCTTTCAAACCCCTCATGGAGTCTTACAGAAACCAGATCGCGGATCTTGAGTCAAAGAATTCGGCTCGTGCGCAAGAGCTCGATGCAAGCAAATTTGAACTTGAACAATGCCAAACGAAGCTGAAGATGACCATGGCAGAACGCGCGAAAGACTCGGAAACGCTCGAGTTATACCAAGAACGCGTACGCGAACTTGAACTCCTATCACACCGGCCAGTTACAGCTGCACGCGGTAAAAGGTCTTCTGATGGCGAGCTTACAGAGGCAGAATTACTCGGGACTAACGACCACGATGACACCGCCAACGCAGATACAGATACAGATACAGATGACCATGCGGGACTTGGTCTTGATGGGGAGCTTGACGATGCCATTGCGGGAACAACGATGACGGATCTTAAGTTGCAAATCCGGAGCTTGAAGCGTGAGCTCGAAGCAGTGAAGAAGAACGAGGTCGACGCGACCCGTGTATTGGTGTTGGAGAACTTGTTGGAAGATGCCAATCGTATGAAAGCGCGATACGAGAGTGATTATCTTGCCGCACATCGCGAGAAACTTGTCCTGCAACGTGATTTGGAGGAGATACGCAGCGGGAAGTCAGGTGATGGGTACGCTTATTCTTATTGCAGGAAGGTAACAAAAGTTAAATTTATTTTACAGCGCTGAGGCCGCCATTGCTCTAAGGCAACGCTTGAACGAGACTGTAGATCAATTCGAGACTTTGCGTAAAGAGAATGCGGATCTGCAGGTCAAATTTGAGACACTGAAAAGAGAGTTGACGATTGCTAAATCAGACCGTGAGTTGCTTTGTTCTTTGGTAATGAAGTTTACTCACATGTAAATAGTCACTCTGGTGAATAAGGATCAGCTTGATATCCTTGCGACATTGCGGGACTCAGTGAATGAGGACAAAGCGGCCCTTGAAGGCAATGTAGAGCGTCTAAAGAAGCAGAATAAGGAATTGAGCGACAAGAATCGTATGCAACTAGAACAGGTCAATGCTCTGCTACTGGAAAAGGTCAATCTACAGAGCGAAGGCATTGGCCACCGAGAAAAGTTGCTCCAGAGAGAGCGTGATATGGGGTGGGGTAATTTCTATCCCCATGAAATAATGCTCTTTGTTCATATTCATCCCTTTGTAGCGATCTCCGGGCTTCGATCTCGGGTAAAAACCTTCCGGAAGACATCAAAGCACGGCTGCTTGCACTGCACGAGGAGAATGTGACCCTAAAGGAACAGACCAAGACACTAAACGAAAAGCTTACCAAAGCAAAAGCTGTGGGTACTTGTCATTGATGTTTTTGGAGCTGATGCTCACATTATGGAGGTAGTTCATCAAATCGCAAGACAAGCTCTTTAAAGAGCAGCATGCTGCTAATTCGAGCTCAACACCGGGTCTATTCGAGGAGGCAGAAGCCAGTTTCCGATCACAAATCAAGGTGCTTGAGGAAGAGGTGACGCGGCACAAGGTATGTGACAGCCAATCTGGTTTTGGGAGGAGAGTAGATTGAAATTGGTCATAGGCACTGTTAGCGGAATCAACAATGCGGTATCGGCGAGAGCAAGAGCTTATGTTGAGTGCAATACACGGTTATGGGATGCGGAATGTACGAACACACATGGACGCGCAGGTACGCGAACCAACTGCATGGCTAGGAAATCTTCGCAAGACGGTGAGTGGGCCTGATAGATTTTACATCATTCAAGCTGACCTTGTTCAAGATGGGACATACAGTTCAACGAGTGTAGTGTATTACTTATGGAAATCATCTTAGAACAGCTTAGAACGCATTAATTCTTATACCCACATGTCAATATTTACCATGCATTGTACACTTTTTTCCCTGGCCATCATGACGACGAACGTCGCTAACGAATAAGTCGACTCAATCCTGCTCTTTACATATGGCGGCCGCAATGGCGAGCCTCCTCATTGATGGCAGCGTTCTCGAGGGGGGCGGTCAGATCCTGCGCAACTCGACCTCACTGTCTGCTCTTCTTGGCAAGCCGATTTCAATTCACAAGATTCGCAACGCTCGTAAACCTCCTGGGCTTAGAAACCAACATCGTACCGGCCTCGAGCTAGCCGCAGAAATCTCCTCCGCGCGCCTCACGGGCGGTACGACGGGGTCAGAAGCCATTGACTTTGCGCCCGGCCGAATTTCTCTTCCCGGCTTGTTCACTGCCGATTGCATGACCGCAGGATCGACGACGCTCCTTTTACAAATCGCACTCCCGCTCTTACTTTTCTCGCCTGCACCTGGCACGCTGCCATCGACTCTCACGCTCCTTGGGGGCACGAACGCGTCATTAGCACCGCAGATTGACTACTCACAGCATGTGTTTCTGCCCTTTTTGCGGAAACACTTTGGATTGCCTCCTGGCAGCGTGGAGCTTGACATTTGCAAACGTGGGTACTACCCCAAAGGCGGCGGAGAGGTAAAGGTGAGTGTGACACCTGTGGAGGGGATCCGTGCTGCGAAAGTGTTGGAATGCGGAAGGGTGAGGCATGTTGGGGGTATTGCGCATTTGGCGGGGCTGCCGATGAGTGTAGGGCGTGAGATGGTGTTGGGGGCGCGTAGGACACTCGGAGAGCTAAAGGGACTGAATAAGATGGGGGAGGAGGGTATAGTGGAAATGGATATTTTGTACAAAAGGGAAAAGAACGAGGACACGAAGGGGGCGGGAAGCGGGATTGTGCTGTGGGCTGAATTGGAGGGCGGAGGTATAATTGGAGGCAGTGCAGTGGGAAGTAAGAGCATTGCGCCATATGATGTTGGCAAAGAGGCTGCACAGGAACTGTTGCGCGGATTGCACGCCGACGGTTGTGTTGACGAGGTCTGTTGCTTGCTTTTCTGCCAAAGCAAATCCTCATCTTATTCTCTCTACAGTGGTTACAAGACCAAATTATCATATTCATGGCTCTCGCAGACGGAAAGTCAGAGATTCGTTGCGGTAAGGGTGGTCTCGCGCTGCACACAAAGACTGCGATCTGGGTTGCAGAGCAACTTACTGATGCAAAGTTTGACGTTGAAGAGGAGCCCTCAGGCCACACGATTATTCGTTGCCAAGGGATCGCCTACACTAAGTGTCCCGGTATATTAGCACAATAAATATCAGTATTGCAACTATGCAAAAGGTCTATCAATGGACGAAAAAGGCCGCCAAATAATTTACAAATAGGTATGTATGTTATACAGGACCAATTATCGGTTCCAGGAAAGCAACGACATGTCGCCCAAGCGCCTACAAGGAATCAGCTATGGTTGTTTCGGCAAAGAGTGGCTGCGCACCTTGGCCTAACAAGATGTCGGATGGTGCCGAGGACGGCAAGGAGTACGAAGACAGCGGCAGATGGAACATAGGCCCAACCAAGGAACGGGTTCTTGCCACCGATCCACGACACTGTTGAGATGACAAAGGACTTGGTGCCTTTGTATGGAAGTACGGGAAAGTCTAGAAGAGATTAGCAGAAAGTCACGGGGTAGGGAAGAAACATACTGAGTCCTATGACGATTTGATATCTGCCCTTCTTCATTGGGGCAGTGTCATTCCGGCCGTAGAGCTTTGTAAAAGTGGGAAGACCGGCGGTGCGCATCCAGTTCTGGAAGTGTTCATCGGCCTTGAGATCCGGGGGTGGGTTACTGTCGGTGTAGCCGTTGGGAAAGCGAGAGTGCCAGTTGGGAGGGGGCACGATAGTACCGTTGTATTGCTGATTGGGAGCCGAAACATATTTCTTGGCTTCTCCAGGCCAAGCGATACCTTTGGAAGTAAATTCGTAAACCTCGGTAGGGCCCGAATTGTCACCCGACGGATTCAAGAGCTCTGGGCTGGAAAATGTGTCGTTGAAGAGAGAGTTGGCGATCAGACCACATGGGTACACGATTTTATCGTCGATAAGAGCGAGGGGCTTGCAATCACTGTTCTTTAGGGTCTCGGCCTTGACAAATTTGCCACGGAGTTGGTCCGAGTTGAGACTCTTGACATAACGACGGTGGTTCTGGTAGAAGTTTGTGAGTTTGTAGTAGAACATGACGGAGCTGGGTAGCTCTGCAGGGACATCAAACTCGACGAAACACTGGGCATTGCCAGAAGAATCGTTGGCGAAGGCCCAGCTCGGATTGGTAGGATTTGCATTCTTTTGGTCTGAAGAGCGTAAACGGTAGTTGAACTTGTTGTTGGGCATGTCGGTGAAGGAGAGAGAGGTGTTGGAACTGGATTGAGGGATATTCTGGCACTCGGAGTAGTCAAAAGTCATCTCTGTAACGAGCGACGAGCCCCAGATGAGAAGAGCACCGATGGGCGCAAATACAATGCCGATGATGAACAGAGTGGGCAGTACCGTCTTGGGCGTCAGAATTGGCTGCCATGCCTTGAGCCGCTGCTGCTTGAAGGCGGTGTCTGCGCCGTGTCAAACGATGAGCAAGCACAGAGGCGACGACACTCACTCGCTGGGCGACGCCATGCGCCTTTTTCTCGTTTCTGGTCGTCGTCGTCTGCCTTTGGCTTTCTGTTGAAGAGGCCCATCGTCGTCGTTCGAGTCCAAGATCTGTTGCTTATGTCAGCATGGTCTCCTCTCTTCTTGCCGACGCGCTTGTCGACCCCACCGCCGTCCTCAACGGCCTCTTCCACGACGATCTCGACGCCGACCTCGACGCCTTCCCCGCCGTCGTCGCCGCCCACTTCAGCTCCGTCTTCGCTGCCCACGATGCCCTCACAGAGATCCCTCTTCTTACTGACCCCGACACACACAAGGACAGGGATCTTGTCCGCTTTCGTGCCATGATCCAAGACACGTCGTCGTCTCCTGAGATGTATCTTGCTCGCAGGTCAGGCTCGCGTTGTGGCGGATGGGGCCAGTCTGATCCAGCCTCCG
The DNA here is from genome assembly GCA_018221735.1 of Termitomyces sp. K1Aa. Classification (NCBI taxonomy): domain Eukaryota; kingdom Fungi; phylum Basidiomycota; class Agaricomycetes; order Agaricales; family Lyophyllaceae; genus Termitomyces; species Termitomyces sp. K1Aa. Next base: position 15,864 of record JABAJX010009942.1, read on the forward strand.
TTGCTGCTATCGATTACGCCGACCTCCGCGAATGCACCGTCCTCTGGGCCGTCAGCGTCCCCGGCGAGAGTCCCTGGTGTGCGTCGCCAGATACTTCCAAAGCACACCTCACTCATGCACCCCCGCATCCCCACAAATTTCCTCTACCTGGTGCGCCTCATGTTGGTGTCCAAATAAAGGTACATCTGCGCCACATCTTCACGCGTCTTAATAACCCTGGCTAGGTATACGACACCAATCGAAGCGCAGACGCGTTCAAGTCCACTGACATCCATACTTTTGTCGGCATCCTCACCTCTGAACCGTTCGTAGTTGCACTTTCACATACCTTTTCTTTCACTCAGCCTCTGTTGCAGTTCAGTGAGCCCCAGTCTCGAGCTTGATACGCCTCGGCTTGTTCCCACTCTCCATGTCCTCTTCTCTCATCCTGTTCCACCTACCATTATTCCACGTGTGTATCCCAGCACCCCTCACCCTAAAGACATACGCAATGAGTTGATCGCCTGGATTGCTGACACTAGTCTTGCGGGAGACCTCGATGCCGCTGAATGGGTTCTTCTCTCCATAATCTCCAGACTGTAAGCGGTTTTCTCATCTTCGAAAAGATCTTTCACAAATTCATCCTAGTCAATCACGCACCCCACCCATCCTCCCGCTAACCCTCACTCTTTCTCGTTTCCCCTCACCAAAGGGCCCAAACACAATTCCAACACTCCTACATACCCTCTCTCAAGTCGTGGCACTCCTCATCACCCTTCCGCTATCCCTAGACACCCTCAACAACACATCCTTTGTACCCGAGTCCAAAGATGAAGACCTCCACAGCGGCTGGCTGCAGCTTCCCAAGGGAAGCGTGTGTCTCGTGACTGAAGGCGGAGTTACTGAAGGCAAAGTGACAGAGCGTGGTAGGTCATCTGGTGCTCAAAAATCGTCATTTTACTCAGACACACTTAGGTCTGGTAAATTTGCGGGCATTACAAGAAAATATGTCTACCCAGAGGCTAGAGTATATCTTTCCGTTCAGCCACTTTGCGTTTGACACGGACGTGGCATTTGTAATACTTGCAGAAGGGAAGAAGAGCGCGTTCTTCAAGGTACTAAACCTTCGTTTCAGCTTATTGATAGCACCGACGCTCTTGCTTCTAGACCGACATAAACGTCCCGCTTCAACCCAAGGAGACCGACTTTAATTTTTACGCAAGGCCAGAAACAGTTCAGAACCTGCCCCAGGAGAAACTCGATGCGTTCAGGGGCTTGGTTGGTTCTGCAAAGATTGGAAACATGACCATCGGTGAAAAAACTGCCCAGGTATGTCCTTTAATTGTCAACTATATATATGCACAGTTTCTCATTCTTTGTAGTTCATCCAGGAGGATTTCGTACAGGAGAGGCAGGCAGCACCTTCGTCAAATGAGGCACCCTCTTCTGAAGAGCTGATACAAAAGATGATGGTTGCAAGGTCAAAAATCTTATCTCATTGCATATTTTTGGCGCTGATCCCTTTCAGACTACTTGCGTTATCACTTCAGGAAACGGAAATCACTGTACCAGTCTGGGAAGCAGCTAAAAACTTAGAGACTAGGCGAAAGGCCAAACTTGTTTAACTAGGTTGCACGCCGAGATCTATAACGCGTTGTATTATGAAGCCTGACCTTGCAAATCCTCCCATCAAGCATAGCCAAGATTATGTTTGTCTGCTTCAAGCCATGCATCACCAAGCTCTGTGACGACCTTGGGGAGCAGTGCAGAAACTGAATGGGCATTATTGCCACTCCCTTCGAGATAATATTTGATCTACGCAGACAGATTAGCATGATGCTTGTTGTGAAAAGAGCGAAATGTGTATTAACCTTGGGTTCGGTCCCACTTGTACTACAGAAGAGGGAATTCAAATACTATCGACGAGGATAATCAATCTAGCATACCGCAGTGTAAGTACAATCTTTGTCCCCTCGGTTGCGTTCTCTGCACGGAATTGTATCATATGCCCCGATGAAAGTGGAAGAGAGGGCTTGTAGGTGGGAGGATTGGTGCTATCATATCCGGTAGTGAGGTCTATGACGCTGGTCACTTCGAGTCCCGCAATTTCACGAGGATAAGAGGGCCCGCCACGTGGTTCGGTCTAGATGTAAGATGAGTATTGCCCAGTGTGAGCAGTTCGAAGCGGCGTACAGGGTGATACAAGCGAATGCGAGCAAAAATTTTGTCGATAATCGGAGGATCAGTGCAGATGAAGTAGTTGTTGCTGGTCTAAGTGAATGTGAGTCATCATGAGACCTGTGTCACGGCTTTTTCTCTAACCTGGAAATACCCATAACTGCGAAAGCTTAAAATACGAGACAGGTATGGATAAGAGGAGCACACACCGTCCGTAGAGATCCTGGAGATGAGAATCCACAGTCTTTCCTTCCTCGTGTAAAGTTGTAACGATTTCGGCAAACGAGACCTAAGAAGAAATAACCGACCATGAAGACGACTACAGCGAGACAAAGTCGTGTACCGTTGCAGCAATTCCGTCCTTATCACGAATCTCCGAACCAAACATATAACCAATAGCCTCTTCGTAGCCAAATGGAACTTCATATCCCAATTTGACGAGGTCAAGTGCTGTGTTTCCAATAAACTTGAATCCTTGAATTCCACAAGAGTTTAGACTCGTCTTCATCTGAACATGAAACACTCACCGGTTAAACACTCCACAAATTTAAAACCTTCTGCCTTGGCCACAGTCTCGAGCATCTTGGAGCTTACCGTCGAAGCAACCATTGCAAGCTTGTCGAGGGGTTTCCCAGAGAACTTGTACAATTCAAAGGCACGATAACCAAAAATTACCCCTAATTGGTCGCCCGTGAATGTAACCCATTCACCATTGGTCCTGCAGTACACAGTTTCACAGAGTTCGTTCAAAGAATGAGGTGCAACCTTACCCTCTTTCAGCGGCAGAGAAACGATCAGAGTCAGGGTCTTGGGCGAGAACATACGTCGCGTCCTCACGTTCAGCAGTCGTCAAAGCGAGGTCCTTCCGAAACAGCTAATAGTCAGCTCGTGTTTTGGAAGTATTCAGGGGAATCGCCACCAGAGCGCCTATGCATGTCAGAATGTTGAGATAGTACCGTTCTAAGTACCATCACTTACCTTTCTCTTCGGGATTAGGAAACAGGACCGTTGGAAATTCTGGATCGGGTTGTTGTTGCTCCGTTACAGGCAGATACGGCGCAAATCCAAAAACAGTAAATGCTTTTGATGCAAATTTATCGCTCACACCATGCATGGATGTATTAACGAACTTGATCCCCGTTGTGCCGTTTAACGTGCTAAGCAAAGTTCAGAGGGATTGGCAGGAAAACGTCAACAACAGCCGTACTGTGTATGAGACAGGTTCAACAACTCTTCAAAATAGTCATGAACCATCTGATCAGTGGGATCCTGAAGAAGAGGTGATGTTGTCAGCGTGCCCAAGTCCCACGATCGTGGACGGAGGTTGGCTTGGATGGAATTGGAAATGCCTTTGTCGTGGGGTCCAATAATCTAATGCATCAATCGGCAACAGTGAACTAGTTGTTTGGAGTGTTATACTCGTACTTGGACAGCATTTTCCCAGTATACCTGCCCTCACGTCAGTATTGCAAAGCCGCATGGGATTGAGAGATTATATTACCTTGTAGCCATTATCTTGCTAGAAAATTGAATGATCAGCCTCTCTTTCTCCAAGTAATTCGCTCGTTGGCTTGCCTTTGGATTGTGGCTCGCTTTTATGATTGATGAGTATTGAGAAGAGATACCACGAGTCATGAGATCATACCTGTTATCATGACGCCGCAAGCAGCTTTGAGTTTTTTTACACTAAATGGAACCCTGGAATGGAAATTCAGAATACAGAAAAAACAAGTCAAATTCGAAGGATGGTGGGATGGTACTTACATAGGTGTATGAACTAGGCCATGAAGCAAGTGGACCTTGATACCCATGGAAATAAATGCGACCGCCGTCAACCTTGCCCACCTTTCAGAGTTGTGACGATGATCATGCCCGATCACAACGCCTCGGGAAGCAGCATTGTCAACATGTTCTACCACATATGCACAAAGGCCCTAGGAGGATCAGTCAAGGTGATCCACGGAATAGATGGGCTTCAATTGACCTGGGAGGCTTGGATGACAATCAAATCTATAGTGACAGGTTATAGACGCAGGAATTTTAAGCACCAGGAACTAACCATTCATGCGGGCCCACCCTGCCTCCATCTTGCCTCTCAGTCCTGCAGGTTATCTCCTTGTTCAATGCCAGGGGCGGGAGGAGAAGAAGAGCCTACCAGCCGTTCCAAACTCAATTCGTACTCTTTGGTGTATAAATGTCAGAATCCATGAAGCTGATCATGGATAGGTAGAGGACGGTCACCTCATACGTTTCTCCAATTCATCTACATTTCCCGCGTGCCATAAAGACTGTATCTGTGCTCGAGTAGTTTCATTCTAGATGAAATAGCATCAATATAGAGAACTGACATGTTGGAAGTAGTTACCTGGTCCAATCTAAGCCATTCATCGACAAGATCCTTGAGGGAAGACATTCAAGGAGCCGGACCGGAGCTTCCGATTGCGAGATCCTTGAAATGGCAACGCTATTACCCGATTTGGCAGGATTGCGCGTTGCATGTTTGGACACTATTCTGCAGACTTCTGATTATGTTTTCTATCATATCTATGCAAAGTATGTCATATAAAAATAATCGTTCCAATAATGATTTGCAGGGGTGGCGAAAGCCTCGAGGGAGCCATTGGCATAACGCAATTAATGCGTGACATGCCCTCATCGGTAACCAAGGTAGATGACGCTCGTTCTCAAACGGCGTCAAAGTCGTGTAGGGGTATCACCATTGGTATTGGGAATTGAAGGGCTCGCGTGAATGCCGGAATTCAGCCGAGGAAGTCGTATCTTTAGCGATGGCGTAGTCGGCAGACCAATCGAAGGAACAGGATCGACCGCTGTATTGACGATGGGGGAGGCAGGACCTCGGCGGCCGGGTGTGCGGGTCACCTTTTTCCGGGGTTTCCTCTCCTTCTTCTCTGGCTTTCCGTCCTCAAAGTTTTTGTCGTCAATGTTCGGTAATTCGTCCTCTCTCTCCTTTCTCTTTCTGCCTCTTTTCTCCTTGACATCCTTGACATCCGTATTAGTTGTCGTTGAAGCCTTCGCTGGAGCTCGACCGCGGCGCTACCATGCAGATTAGCATAGATTTTGTCATGAATGATTGAATATATCACCTTCACAGGTGTGGTGACGGTTGTGGTGGCGGTTGCGGTGGCGGTTGCGGTTGAGGGCCCAATAGAGGCACTGCCGAGAAGAAAGGTGTTGTCCCCCTCTTCAACCTATTGGAAAAGCTGAGCACAAATCGTATGTCCACAAAAAGATTGCTTACCTTGACGTGTGACTGTCGAGGCTTTGTTGGAGCGGTTGCAGGCGCGGAAGGTGGTGGAGCCGTAGATATTGGACCATCAAAAGTCATACTATCTCGTCCAGAATCATCGGCCTGTTTCGTAGATGTAGCAAAGGACGAATTGGACTGATGAGCGATAAAACTCACGCGCGAAGAAATGCTGGTCAACGAAGAATCAAAGTTGTTCTTGCTCCTTGATCGCAGTTCTCGAGTGCTTGTTTCTGCTACTGATGCTGTCTGATGATTCAATTTCTTCCTCTTTGACACAGATGATGGTACATAGTCGCCAGAAGCAGAATTACGGAGGGCCTTGGAACGGGTCGATCCATTTGTCTTTGCGGGCTTCGCAGCTTCTGACAACTGTAACGTATGATCAGTATGACTCACGCCCTATCTATCCAATGACTGACCTTGGAAGTCGAGACCTTGGGTAATCTAATAACTCTGCTACTACGTGGAGTGGATGTCGGAACAGTCTCGCTCTGCGGGCCATTTAGCGAAGAGCCGTTTGTCAAGCGTTGTGACAGGGAAGCTCCCGTAACCCGTGGCTGTGAAAGGGAGAGGGAGAGACTACACAACATCTACCAAAAGTATGAGTGGGCAGGACTTTGGCACAAAAAAAGTCAGGTTCACTTGTGCTACTTTCAGGTCTTCGGGATCATGAGGAGACATCGGCATATCAGGGATAACTTGGTCATCGTCATCCAAAGAACTGAGGGATGTCAGCGGCGAGGACATAGCGGACGCCACGTTTGATTCCCTGGTCATATAAGCATACTTATGTTGTCGAGAAAGATTCAAACGTACTTTTCAACTTGAGGTTCCGATTTATTGAGCTTGTTCCAAAAGTCCAAGACAATGACTCTTTCTGGAACTCGATAACGACGCCCATTGATTAATACTTCGTCCACGGACACTTTTTGTGCAGTACTGGCGGGTTGTATCGCAATAGGGTGGGTGACTTCAATGTTGCCATTATTATATTGCCTGGACTTTGTTATTTCGATAGGTATCGCATTCTGTTTGGGAATTCTGTGTTTCTGAGGCTTGAGGAAGATCGATTCAGTCGATATAAAGACGAGTCTGATTACACTTACTAGGATACGTTCAGCATGATTAGGGCACATCCATTTCTTAGAAAACGGTGGAATGGTCGACAAGGGAGGATCAAGGCAATCGAGATGCCAATGGAGGGTACAGTAATCGCAAGATATGATGTTCTTCCAAGCTTCGCCCGTTTTCGACAGGGTGGACGATCGTCGAGCACGTTTGGTAGCAGGGGCGGTGGCAGCAAGTCCTCCGGGTAAAGCCGAAGTCCCACATCGAAAACAAAGAACAGGGGCTCCGTTTCTATCCTTGAGACGATGAGTATCGCGCTCTTCTAATTGTCCATGACGACTAGATTGGGTTTAGAGTCAAAAACTTGTAAAGTAGGAAGCAAGAATGCACACTTTAGCCGCGGTGGCTTGAGTTCCGAGGTGTCAACATATGTTCCCTTTGGCCCCGTACCCACTACAATCGACTATATCAATTTTTTCATGGAATCTCGATTAAGATTGATGACAAACCATCCCTAAAAAATGCTCTAACGTCTTCAGGAAGCTGAAATTCTGTGGGAATAGTGTTGTCGACTTGATGAATAAGAGGAGCCAAAAGGGAGGGCGGCGGTTTGCGAGGTGGATGCTACCAAAGGAAGGGAGATTGTAGGGTGACCACAACACTATAAAGACGACTCACTTTGCGTATTGTACAACCGGGACAAAACCACCTGCTATCACCCTCATCAACGGACTCCATCGGAGGGTCCAGACACCATAAGTGAAAGGCACGGGGGCAACCATCGCAATAAACCAGTGCTCCGTATGAACGACATGACGAACAATGGTCATCATTGTTAAGCTGGCAAAGGCTGTTCAATTGAAGTAACTGAGGGAGAGAAGAATGGACTCACAAGGTTGCTTTGAGGAGGATCGGGAGTATGAAGAGAAATTGGCTTTGGCTCCTCCTTCACCTTGACGGCAGGTTCCTTCCCCTTCCCCTTATCTTTCCTCTTGGGCCGCCCAACGGCACTGGATGTGGCATCTTGCAGATTTTGAGAAGAGTTAGACCGTGAGATCGAGGGTTCATCTTCAATCATGGCGTCTGGTTCCAAATCAACAAGTATCGGGTTGAGAGATGATGTTGACATAGGGTCGCTGTCGACGGGCTCTAAACCCGACACGGCACCGTTCTGGTTTCGGGCTGAAGCACGCTGAGCGCGGCCAATGGCGGATCTACGAATGAAAGAGCGGGTGACGTGGTGAAGACAAAAGAGGGGGGAAGACAGGCAGACGAGGGAGTTGAAAACAAGGGCAGCAGTTCGACAGTCAAAAGGGAGTTTCTAGGACAGAAAAAACGAACGAAACACACTTTGTACGCTTTAAGCGGGTCGCCTCCTGCTCATGGCCTATTAAAGTGCCATGCATAATACCAGAGTACGTCGATCCTGGATCAGTGGGTGGTAGATATGAACTGGCCTGAGAGATTTTTTTGGGATCCCTTTTGAGCATAGACTGCTGGATAGAGACCAGAGACGGAGGACCCGGAAGGATTTCCGTAGCAAGACTTGGGTCTCCTTCGAGATGGGGCGGTTGGGAGACAGGCTCTCCTGGCAACATATAAGCAGGAAGAGAGGCGTTTGCAGCAGTCGACGCCATCCTTGCAATGTCTGGAGAGCGGCAAGGGCTCGGAAACACAAAAATGCGGAGAAGACAAAAACTGTGACGGGTGCAATCAGGCTGACAGTCGGGTTCAAGCAAGACACTACTGCAGCAGCAGCCACATATAATTCATCATCGACCGCTATACAACATAGATCTATTTACTGCACCTACGGGGTCTCCATCTACATAATACCTTGGAAAAGTGGTCCCGCACGACTGAAACATAAGTAGCCTCAATATCCTGCATTCGTTTCACGTCTTCTCCGGGTAAAAACGAGCACCGTGGATGTGGAAATATCAGACCACTATTGACCGCGAAACCGTACAGAACAGGAAGACGGCATCTCAGACCGAGTGGATATTCCTGCGGGACAAAAAACTGCCGATAATGATATTTCAGAATCCTCATTTCAGAGAAGAAAAATGCATTAGTATACATGAATGAATGCAATTGGATTGGAAAACGTGAATCGTTCAATGCACCGGTTTATCGTCCATCGACATCGATCATCAGACGTATTTTGGGGAATAGGACGCCATGACCGATACAATTGCAAGAGACAAGGAATCACATTCCTGATGCGACGAGGGTTAGATTGCCATCGATTGAAAATGAGGAAATTCATAGTGAAGAATGGATTGCCCACCATTGGGCCCACGATGAGTAGATAACAATCCGTTGATATCGATGGAAGTGTGGCACGAGTATATCCTTTTCGACTGCGTCACGGTTGTTTATTGTGGCTTGCAACGATTGGGAGAGTGAGGAAAATTGCTATTGTCTTATCTTGCAAAGGAAAGCTTGAGATCGAACAGAGACACAGGCCTATGTAGGGTAAACGAGAAGCTGAAGCGATAACTTGGGGCCGAGCACTGAGTAATACCAACCAATCCTGATTTCGTCCGCAGTGGCCCAAAAACATAGACGAGTCATTTGGATGTCCGTTTGTTACTGCACCTTTTGGGTCGTCGAGGTAAGTATATGAATGCTTCAAAGCACCACGGAGATGGCAGCCCAAAATTCTGTGTGGAGAAACTTTCGAAGTGAAATTCAAGAAAAGTACTTCTGTGACTGGATTATGTCAGCAAATGGAAACCTCATCCAAACGTCGACGCACTCAACGATCTCCATCTCCCCATTACAAGTTCGATGAGGATGACGATTCATATATCCCCTACGTCTCTGTAGCACAGAGACGCCAACAGAAACTCGCAAAATACAGTTCCTTTGGTGCCAATGCAGGGCAACGTGCCAAGAAACGGCAGGAAGAAATTGACGAACGTGAAGATGCTCAGCGTGAGGAGGAACAACGGCGGGAGAGGGCAAGAATGGAGAGAACCTTGCTAATGGAGGCGCAAGAAGTTCATTTGAAGAAAGCAGCAGAAGGTACTCATCAAGGATCCATGTAACAACATCGTTCTGAACCCTCCTTTCTAGACTCCAAGAAAACTGAATCAGAAAGAGCTGAAGAAGCGGATGCAGAGATACTTGAAGCAATTAAGAGTCGAAGAAAGCTTGCTTCTGATATGGAACTAGCGAAGGGGATACAGTATACTGAGGCTTTAAAAACAAGGCAGGTCCGTCACCCATTTGACCTTGGCCTTCTTTAACATTGTGCCTTTACTCAGTTGGCGGCCACCAAAGTACATCCGTGATCGTACGGAGGAACAGAATCAAAAAATTCGCGACAAATATCATATCTTGGTGGATGGCGAGGACATCCCACCACCAATAGAACACTTTGTCGTGAGTATTTCATGTTATAAAACATCAATCGGAACTAAGCTTTGGACAGGACATGAAAGTACCTGAACCCATCTTGGAGTATCTCAAGATCAATCGCATAGTTAATCCAACGCCAATCCAGCTTCAAGGGATACCCACAGCGTGATTCATTTGTGCCATTCGTTCTTACTTCTGGCTGAATTCTCTTAGATTTTCTGGTCGCGATATCATAGGGATTGCATTCACAGGGTCCGGCAAGACGCTTGCGTTTTGTTTGCCTTTGATCATGCTTGCCCTCGAAGAAGAAACGAAAATGTCCTTTGTGCGAGGTGAAGGACCAGTGGGTATCATTCTCTGCCCATCTCGTGAACTCGCAAATCAGACGTATGAAAATGTTGTAACGTGGTGTTCTGCGTTGTCGAAAAATGGGAAGTACCCTCAACTAAATACTCTACTCTGTATCGGAGGCATCTCTATGAACGACCAGAACCATGTGATGAGTAAAGGCCTGCATATCGTGGTTGCAACGCCAGGGAGACTGATTGACATGCTGGAAAAGAAGAGATTTACTTTTAACAATTGCAAATATCTATGCATGGATGAGGCGGACCGAATGATTGATTTGGGGTTTGAGGACGATGTCAGAAACATCATGAGCTTCTTCAAGGTACGAGATTGGTCCACTCGGCGTATAAGAGATGATGCTGATCAAATTATATAGCGTCAACGCCAGACATTATTGTTCTCAGCAACAATGCCGCGTAAAATTCAGGATTTCGCTCAAGATTCTTTGATTAGGCCTGTGCTGGTCAATGTTGGACGCGCTGGTGCTGCCAATTTGGACGTACTTCAAGTGGTTGAATATGTCAAACAAGAGGCAAAAATGGTTTATCTTTTAGAGTGTCTTCAAAAGACACCTCCCCCTGTTATCATCTTCAGCGAAAACAAGAACGAGGTTGATGGTTGGTATCCAAGCTATTGTCCTCTAAATAACCTCTCACCATCATCGCAGATATACAAGAGTACCTTCTTCTCAAAGGGGTAGAAGCTGTGGCAATTCACGGGTCCAAGAGTATGCTTACTCCTCTTCATTGCAGAGCAGGCTAACAGATCAACGAATAGCACAAGAAGAGCGACAATACGCTATCAAATCATTTAAATCCGGTGCTAAAGACGTGATGGTGGCTTCTGGAGTTGCGTCCAAGGGTTTGGATTTTAACGACATTCAGCATGTCATCATCTTCTCGATGCCAAAGGAAATCGAGGATTACGTCCACCAAATTGGACGAACTGGTCGGAGTGGCAAAACTGGAATCGCGACGACGTTTGTGAATATGAACACACCGGAGCAGACATTACTGGATCTTAAATATTTGTTGATGGAAGCTGGTCAAAAGTTCGTGTGTGATTACATTTTTTATCTTGTCTTATCGTATGTATCTGTTGTAGGGTGCCGCCATTTTTGTCGACAATTGACGACCCTCGCGCCGCTCAGGGTGGACTATTGAAGGGATGCAGCGTTTGTGGCGGTAGGTCTAATTAACATATGTTACGACACCCTGCTTAATGTTGACAGGCTTGGGCCACGGTATTTCCAACTGTCCAAAGTTGGAAGATGCAAAGCGCCGAGAAATGGCTTCTCATCGGGGTGCTGATGAGGGAGGTTATTGAAGATAGACAATTGAAAGGGACAGTTTACAATAATTTTTATGTCCATTCTGTTCTTGTATGACGCTCCATACCTATGATCTTTCGGGCAGCGAGTGTCTACAGCTGTGATGCTAAAGTCCTGAGCAACAATTTTATCTTTTTTGTTCAGATTTCCAACGCAATCCTAGAGACTACACAAGTTCGATCATATTGATCATCACGTTGAAAGACGCGAGGGTATAGTATAATCCCGAGCCCAAGATTCGACTTCATTTGAAGCTGCAAAATGAATGTAGCTCAAAGGAACGACATCTGCTCTGATCTGGAGACGGAGATGGCGACTGTCAATTATGCAAAACCAGAACATTAATCAATTGAGGTGTATGGTTGGTAGAAGGATATCGTAAGAGCATGTATATACAGGATATAATTACAATAGGTCACACTTTGTAGGCAGGTATAGTAATACATTAGATGGTATTAGTCCGATTGAATCATTCAAATATTAACCGATTCCATGCTACCGCTTGGGTCTGAACTTGGGGGTCTTCGTACTAGAAGGGGGAGCTGAGACTGATCCAGAATTATGGAACTCATACCGCGATCGTAAGTCTTCGAAGTTGAATTCTGGTTGATGAGCTCTGGTATGGGAATTGTCAGACAAACGAAGCTCATCAACAAATGAAATATACTTTGACGCAATCTTATATTGAATGCAGAGATTCAAGAACGGTGCACCGTGCTGACTGTACCTTTCCACAGCTTCTTGCTTATTAGTGAAGTCGTCAGAAATATTGGCCAAGAAAGTCTTGTAATCTACACAATCATGAGTAATAGTCTAAAGGGCTTAAGCGTGAATACCAACCTTGGGGGCAAATCAGACTCAGGCACCACAATGTCGTATCACTGAAGATGGCATTTTCGTCAGATATGTGTTTTTTTTGCATGACCTGAATCAAATCATTTTGCATTACATCGCAGGCGACAACAGGACGGCGGCCTACCTGAACGCGGAGATCGCACATCTGTCTGAAAAGGTCGCCTGGGTCGGGCTGACTCGCCTGCCGATGACCATTTGCCTTGACTTCGGATATTTCAACTTCTTCAATGTCTTCAACACGTTCGCGTCGTCTGCCTGGGGTAGCACTGGCCGAAGACCACGGTTCCTTCCCACTCGCAACCTCCACTACAACGACGTCGTCATCATCCGAGATTGCATATGACGAATCTTCCTCGAATGGTTCAATTGGGTCGAGGCCACCTGCCTTTTGCTTTCCCTTTGTCTTCCTCTTACTGGCAGGTTTGGTCGCAGTTTTGTTTTTGCCGTTTTTTGGACGCCAGGAAATTATGAATTTTTCTTGACTGTGTAAAAACTCATGAGCTCGAGGACCGAGCTGTGACAGCCGCTTCAGCTCGTCACCCACGAGAGAAACAGATCTTCCTCACCCTAGTATATTCGGTGTGAAATCCCGAAGCCTGCTGAACAGAATGCTCGGCAAGAACATCTAACATACAAAGTTTGCGAAGGAGCGTGTCCGTTAGCTCAACGGTGAAGTCTCGAGCTGATCCGAACATCCTTTCTTCATCAAAACGTTTGGCCCGCATCACAGACGTATTCGCGCCACGAAGAACATCTCTACACTGAGCAAGAGTCACCAATTCAGCACGTTCTTGAAGACTTTTGACAAGCTCGACCGCATCTTTGGCTTCTCTGGTCGCATCACGGGTAACAAGTGGTAGGGGGTTGTCGCAGTTATCACAACCTCGGTTACACAGTGCACTGTCGAATTTTTCGTCGAAATAATGGAGCAAGTCGACACGCCTACACTCTGATCCCGTGCAATAGTCCACAACTGCGCGAGCCGCTGCTGTTTGTCGATCAATGGTTTCTTTGCTGGGGAGATTGTTGTTTGAATCAGGCCGTTCAATCATGTTCTTGATTGCTACGAAATCTTTGAATAGAAAATCTATTGGAAGTGTGATCAGCTTCCATCCAAAGGATTTGAGAGATGAGCGAACAAAGTATACAATCAGCGGGTCTGCCATCACGACCAGCACGGCCAGTCTCTTGATAATAACTGACAAATGATTCCATTATGAATTTCAGGCGCGGAAATGCTACTCTCTTACCCATCAAGAGACTTAGGAAGTGAGTAGTGAATGACAAAGCGCACTAGGACCAACTTAGTCAATAATGCATTGTGAATGAAGGGATCTGCATACCGTCTGCCTTGTCAATGCCCATTCCAAAAGCAATCTAAATCTTTTTTATAAAAATCTAAAGCTGGACAAAGAGAACAAGCTCACAGTCGCAACAATTATATGGACCTTGTTGGTCCTCCACTCCTCCAGAGTCTGTTCTTTCTCGGCTGTCTCCAAGCCTGCATGAAAATGTTTCGCGTTAAAACCGTTCTCGTTGAGCTTCCTGGCGACCTCCTCGCATTTGTCGCGGCTCAAGCAATAGATGACTCCCGACTTTCGTGGATGCTTCGTTCTGATAAAATTCATCATAGACTCCATCCATTTTCTGGTTTTGGGTTCAATAACATATTTCAAGTTGGGTCGATTAAAGGATTGTTTGAGAAAAATATGATTGCGTAGTTTTAGCCGTTCAGTGATATCGGCAACGGTGGTCCTTGTTGCAGTTGCGGTGAGAGCCATGATTGGAACTTCAGGAAATCGATCGCGCAGCGCTCCCAAGTGTTGATACTGGGAAGCAATAGGAAAGTTAATTGTAATATTAGATTCCTTGCAGTGGTCACTTACTGCTTCTCGAAAATCCTGGCCCCATGTCGAGATACAGTGGGCCTCGTCGATAACGAACCTTGCCAGACAATGGCTCTGGTACAGTTCGCCCAGAAGTCTATTTGCCGTGTTATTTTCCTTCAGTTTCTCAGGTGTGATATACACCAGACTAGGCTTGATATTCCCTCGCAGATGGGTAACTGCATCATGATAGGGTGTCTCTCCACACCAAAGGAAAACGTCAACGTTCTTTTCCTGCAGAGCGTGGACCTGATCTTTCATCAGAGCGAGAAGGGGAGACACGACAATTGTTACGCCTTTCGTCTTTCCACCCTGACAGACAGCTGGAAGCTGATAACACAGGCTCTTTCCACCGCCGGTTGGCATAAGGACAAACACATCTTTGCCTCTCAAAGCTTCTGTAATCGCCTCCATTTGATTGGGTCGAAAATCCTTGAGACCGAAGACGTTTTTCAGTTTGCTTATGACCTCCGTATAGTAAGGGCTGGATGCGAGTTCTTCGGAGAGAAAAGAAGAGGTCTGAGGGCTGGGAGTCTCCCTTACGGAATGGAATCCATCATCCGGAAATGCATCGTCAATATTGAGCGGAACGTCATCCATACCTACCCAATAATCTGCATCACTGCCGGCCATGGGTTCATTGTATCCTTCGTGGTCACTAGCACTGAGCGCAAGTGTTTGGGTGTCATCGTTTTTCTCATAATTGGATATCACAGTGCTGCGAGAGGTAGGTGGTGCGGTATGGGGAATTGTAGAACTGAGAGAAGATATAGAAGTTGTTGGTCCATTTTCCTGTACAGATGATGACGATGTCGCTTTCTGTGCCCTTGTCTGACCGTTGTGAGATGCAATAACTTTCTTAATAGCTTCAATGCGTTCATCAATGATTGGACTAGTTGAATGTTCAGAAACCTATCGGTGGAGGAAAATGTAGTAAGCCTACTCACACGATTCTCTGTATCAATATCACGTCTGAATCCTTCATCATTCCTCGATGATGACCCAGCTCTTGATCAGTGATATATTTGGACAGGTTATAATTATTGAAAAGGAGAGCCGTCAGTTTCTCGGTGTCCATCTATGTGATACGACAGGGTGAGCAGGATATGAGACGAACGCGCGAAGTACACATACCAATAAAAGATCTCGGTTTGGTTCATGTTCATTGGATGGCGAAAGCTCCGTCTCCAGGTGTTGTTGTGATACGGGAGCCCGGTGCTTAGGTATGGATCCTTGTTGACAAGATAAAGTCTGCTGTCTGCCACTGAGAGATGGGAAATCGCGATCGAGTTTGGTAAATGGATTGCGCTCGTTATCCAGATCCATTTGAAGCCAGGGCTCTTCCTCGTCGTCTTTGATAACGTGTTGGATACGATTGACCTGCATGGGGGCGTCTTTCACTTTACCTTTGGGTTTGGAGATAGATGGTGGCTTGAACTGGTTCTCTTTTTCGGACACATCTTTTTTTGGTCGTTTGAAGATCTGGGGAGATGGATCCGAAGAGACAGAGGGATCAGATGACGTTCGCTTGACCGAGTGGCTAGGAGAAGAATCGCTGGAGACGACGTCCACAATCTCAAAGCTACTGACAGACGCCTCTCCACGCGGAGGAATTGGGCCTCGTCGGAAACCTGGAGTAGAAAACGAGGGTAATGTTGCAGAGTTTGCCGATCGAGCTATTTGTGTATATAAGCGCATTGAAAATCTAGAAAACGAACGTGCGGCGGCACCAGATGTAATGGGTGCAGGTTTAAATTTCTATACTTAAAGTCAGAAAAGGATTCTTCAGCTAGCAATACTGCTACCTTAGATGAAAGGGATGTAGAAGCAGTGGTAGAAATTGGAGTCAAGTGTTCTGAGTTCTTTCGCAAAACCTCCTGAAGATTATTCTTGGGAGGTGGCATAACCGTGTGGTGGGAAAGTAAAAGGAAAGGAAATCACTGGATGTATGTAACAGCTTCGCGTTTGTCACGTGAGCGTCGCGTCCTCTCAACTCAAACCACGATGGCCAAGGGCATCTTTCCACAGATGTCTATCCCAGACATCACTGCTGCCCTCGCTGGCTGGGGTCTTTCAGTGAGCCAGGAACAGCTTATGAGGCCCACCACGGACTTTGTTGAAGCAGTTTATCTTGCTTGTCTTCAGCAAGTCACTGACATCAGCCAAGACTCTCTTCGAGATCCCGTCCAGAACGCGCTTTCAATGTCGCCCGTTGAAGAAAAGGTGTCAAGCTCATGTACTCTTTCCACGTACTCGTACTGACCCATCCAGGACTTATATACAACGTCTTTGACCCAGAATCTTCTTGTCTATCATCTGTAAGCCTTCTTTTGCCCATCTTATGGCTTCTAACCTTTTGGTAGAGCTAGATTTGCCAAAGCAGCTAGAGTGGAAGATTTCAATGCCAAGGACCTCGTCAGTCCGGAAAAGGAACGAACACTTATTCTTCTATCCGCGTTTATCAACTTTGTAAAGTTTACGGAGCAATACTGCAACGTCTTTGTGAAAGACTTGCGAGATCGTTCGGAAGCTATCCTTGTTGAGCGAGCGCAAGTCTCTGAGCAACTGAAAGAGCTCGAACGGAGCATCGGACTATTAAAGTGCGTTGCTTGATCTTTCACAAACGTTTTCCTGATCACATCGGTAGAGCCAAAATTGCTGAAGATGAGCCCCGTTGTGAGCAACTTCGCAATGAAAACAATGCTTTGCGCGCCAAAATGATTGCAACTAAAGAGTTCCAGACCTCCGCCGTGCAAGAAGTTGAGAAATTCAAAGCGGAGAAAAATGCACTTGTCAAACGGAAGGTAGGTTGATACCGAATCGTCACACCTGATCGATTATGACCGTAATGTGCAGGAAACTCTCAATGCTGAGATCGCAAGTGTATCAGACTCCATAAATCGAACACGATCGAGAATCGTCCAGTCCCCCGAGCGTATTAAACGCACTATAACCACAATGAGTTCAACAGCCGCTGAAGACAAGAAAACAGTGATCATGCAAGAGATTAAAACTCGCGATCTTCAAACGAAAATCAATGGGCTTTTGAATATCGAAAAGGTACGCTCTCTGTGTTCAGGCTATTAGTTACTAGCAGGAACTCAGGAGACTAGGATGTGCGTGGCTGTATAGAACAACTTCAAACCATTGAGAAGGAAGTACGGTCCCTGCAAGTATCGCAAAAAGAGCTTGCTGACCTACGAGATCATCTTGACGATAAGAACATTGAGAGAAATGAGCTAAAGCTACGACAGGAGGTGCGCTACTTCTATGTCACCCTCATCATCAGTTTTTTTCTTTTCTTTTTCTGACCTTGCTACGATGTAGCGCGTCGAGAAACAACTCTTTAATGCTCACGAGAAGTTGGAACGTGCCCAGCGCCATGCAGAGGAGAAGAAACAAGCAAGTCAGCGAACTATTGACCGACTGCAGCAGGAATACGATCAGATGGCGATCGAGCGTCGTGATAACGATAAGCAGGTCGAAGAACTTCGGGCAGAAGCCAATGAAGTCGAGAAAAAGGTATTTTCGAATTCTACCTTCATTGACAATCTTTCATGTGAGCTTGCATTCAGATGACGGAACACGTAAAAAAAGGTGAAGCAGAACTCAACGAGCTCCTTGCAGAATATTGGAAACTACGGCATGAAACTGGTATACCCTTTCGTTCTTGCTTATACAGAGCTAACCCTCAGTCGACAGATGTATATATGGAAACCCTTGCTAACAAACTTAACATGCGAGTTACAATAGATTGATACCTCACACAGGTTAGATGTGATATAATAATGGTTATTTCAGAGGATGATACATATTGTACTTGTACGGTAGTTTTCTTGGACAATCATGTTGTACATTCATTCATTACTCAGGAAAATACAAGAAATGGAGCAAAGCGATTACTTTCGGGATCTAATTCCCCGGCGAACTGGCTTACAGCTAGGGCAGTACCAAGTCTTCATACCCTCTGGGGGTACCATCTCTATTCCAACACACGAGATGTGGTACTGTGCGCAATAAAACTGAGACGAGTAAACAGGCATAGCGATGAAGAGATCTTACCCATTCTATAGCACACTTTTTATTGTCGCAAGCGATCATCTGGATTGAGTATTAGTCTCTAGGGTTCATCAAACTGGAAGAATACAACCAACCTCGCCAAAGGAACCCCGCTTGCAATAACAGTATACCTCTTCCTGATCCGCTGGAATTTGGGCAGGCAGAGTGATGGTTAAAGGAGGTGTCGATGGGATATTGACATCATCAGACTTTTGTTGTGTCCCCCTTGCTTTCCCGCGACCTTTCTTAATACCTGATATCTGTAGCCTCCTGAACGCTTCGGAGGGATCATCACCAGCCAAAGTCTCCTGAACACCATCAACGCTCTCATTCAGGTCATCTCCATCTATGGGGCTGAGTGTGGCACGGGCAGGCTTCACCCAGCGACCCACCGTAAGTTCAGACAAATTCCCAGGTTCCAAATGCCCAGGTCGAGCGCCAAGGGTAATCAGGGCCTCCTGGTCTTTAATGGCTTGCTGGAGTAGTCGGGCATGACGATCAACCTTGTCAACGAAGACGTTATGATGATCAAGAATCAAGAAAAGGATGGATGGAACACACAGAATCATGAGCAGCCTGAGCTACGTTGACCTTTTCCTCTGACACACGCAAGAGCTCATCGGTGATGCATGCTATCTGTGATAACATATCTCGCGTCGTGGTTGCGGGCTTGAAGAGTTTGGAGGGTAAACCCGAAGGTGTCGGAATCCTTTGAGACACATCATATGCTTCTGTCGAGTGACGGGTGGTGGAATCAGGAGAATCGGGATGTTCTTCTTTTAGCTCGACGCCACTTGCAGTGTTAAATGTGTCATCTTGAACGAGATTGGACTTCATTTCTCTTCGCTTCCTGATATATTGCAACAGCAACGGGAGCAAACTAGACGAACAGGCTGCCAGGGCACATGAGAATAATTAACCACCGATCTGGAGGTATAATCGCACCATTTACTTGTTGATCCAACTCATGTATGAGGGCATATTGTCTATGAAGGGTCAAGGGCACCTGCTCAATTGCTAATGGGATTCGGACGGTACTCGAAGGAGTATGCAAGTCGCCGACCTTCTACATGCTCGTCCTTGAACGACTCCCAGACTTCCTGCTCCTTCTCCGGGTCGTTTTTTGGAGATAATATGGGCTGTTCAATATGCTGTACGCCCTCCTCTTCTTCTGGAGAAAGTTGGACGCGTTTACGCTTGTGACTCGGAGCCATGAAGCTTTGAAAGTTGAGTGTGACATGTGATAGTGATCGAAAATTAAAATTCCGACATTACATAATACATGAGCTTAACAGCCCTCTTCACGTGCACACAGGGAATTGCCTAAATTGACGCTCATGGCCCTGGCAAGCGCCCGTGTCCCTGGTTAACCGATTCCCTTCTAGCCCTGGCTAGAAATATCTTTCGCGCAAGAACTCCCGCTGGTCGAGATGCCCACGTATATCAGGACTGTTCTCGGCGTCACTCGTAGTACCCTCGAGATCGCAGGCACCGTAGTCCCTTTCGCCGGTGCAGCTGGGGTCGTCGTGCGCGAGATCACAGACTGCTGCGATGAGATCAGCGTTCACAAGGTCAAACTTGCCATTCATCCCTCTTTTGCAGGTGTTCTCAACAACCAATTTCATCCAGCGCAAGGCTAAACGGATGGCTAGGAAGTGTCAACAACTCCAGATTATCCTTGACGAACAACATCCAGATCAAATGAGCGAAGAAATGCGGGGAAAGATGGACGAAGCTCATGCGTATGCCCTTGTTCATATGTCGTGTTGCTTTTGGATAATCTGTTGTCCGTTGTTCTAAGAGTCTACGAGACGATCAAGAATAGAGTACGACGCATTTCACGTACTCATTGGCTCAATCAACTGGGTAAGCCAAACGCGAATGGGCACGATTGATGTCATTGAATGATCAAAATCAGTCAATAGAAGAGAGATACAATGTGACATTGAAAAGTGCGAGGACGATTTGGACCAACAAATCAAAATCTTCCAGGTAAGTGTTACAAGTCAGTTTCCTCCCCATCCTAGTCCTTATCGCTTTTCAAACAGTTGAAGTAAGCCTTCCATACGTCTACTGTATACATACGCCTCATTCCTGGAGCAGTGCAGAGCTATTATTGCATAGAGACCATCGCGAAGCCATAGAGATCCAACGGCAAGATGTCAATGACATCAAGAGCCTAATAATGCAAGTATTGTCTAACAAAAAAGGAGAATTAGCACAGGTCAACGAGTTGGAGGAGAATACCCATGTTGCGGGGGCGATTATGCTGGATGGGCAACAACTACTACACCAGGGGCCTGAGGCAATAGTGTGTCCTTTGTTGGTCGATTTCATCTACACTGAGCCAGATTGATTTCCATAGGACTGGGCAGCTTCGCGCCAGAATACTGAATCAGACCAATTAATTGTTGCAGATACTCGAACTGACTCCCCTTCGCCGCTGTCAATATCCGGCAACAGTCAGCGATATCTGGAACAGCAGCGTGAAGTGGTTCAAAGAGGGTTGATTCAGCTGCATGAGTTGACTGGGATCCCTCCCAGCATTAAGCAGTTGAATGGTGAAGTCAAACGAATTGGCGACTTGGCCGTCGCAGGAGGAACATACAGTGATATATGGCAAGGCCTGTGGCTCGGTCGGAAGAAGGTAACTCCTTTTTTCATTCCAGAATAGGGCACTCACAAGGGATATCTTAGGTCGCTTTGAAGGCTTTGAGAAATATCAAAGCTCCCGATTTCAAAGCCCAGAAGGTAGATTTCTCAAAATGAAGAGCGCAACAGTCACTCAGGTGTCCCAGCGTTTTGAGCAAGAAATCAATATCTGGGCGGACTTGCAACACGACCATATTCTTCCATTCTATGGCATAGTGACAGATCAAGGGCAGCATATTCAAATGGCAAGCGATAGAGATATCTGTCGCTCATGCATTGACATATTTCCAGGTATCGCCTTGGCAAGACTTTGGCAACGTGCTTGAGTAAGTGGCTTTTATTCGTACAATCTCTTTGGTTCAGTTCGATGGGTACTTTAGTTACGTGAAGCGTGAGCCTCAAGCCAACAGAACCCATCTAGTAAGACCCAAATTTTCTGCATCCCGGTGTTCAAATCAATTTCTTTTAGTTGTCGGGAGCTGCGAAGGGCCTCGAATATTTGCATGGCCGGAATATCATTCATGGAAATGGTGAGTAAGGCCAGGCTGTTTCTCTCTTGTAATTGAGCTGACCCCCGATAGTGAAATGCGTAGGTGTCAGCAGTGAGGATCGATATGACCTTTCAGCTAACAATGTGTGTACCAGGCCAATATTCTCGTATCCGAAGAAGTCGGTGTACCTCTTTGCGAATTGCGAAGATTACTGATGACGACTATTGGTGACTTAGGAAGAAGCTTGCATCTGTGATTTTGGAATGTCCAAAGTCATTGAAGATGTAACTGAAAAGAGTGCTTCGGCGACTTTGACTGCATCTGGAAGTGCTCGCTGGCTCGCACCCGAACTGATTGAGGGTATTGTGACGTCACCCACCAAGGAGGCCGATACATACTCGTATGCAATGGCCGTACTTGAACTCGTAACGGGAAAGCACCCGTATTCAAATCGTCGCCGAGACGCATCCGTTATCCACGATATCGTGGTATTGAAAAAAATCCCCATGCGTCCAACGGAGAGCGAAGTGCTTCCTTGGCTCACCGATAATCTTTGGGCGCTGATGACGGAGTGCTGGAAAGTTCCAGCAGCTACGCGGCCGTCTATGGAGCAGGTTTCTGCTCGCATTGCAGAAATTGACGCAGGTACTGACAAGGCGAAACTAACACCGATTTCGGAGTCTGATGACGCTATGGACACATCCTACTAGCTCTGTGTCGTCAGAAGTTCTGAGGCTCAGGAACCATGTTATCATCACCATACTATACTTTCCTTGTATACCATTCTTTCTACTCATAGGCAATCAAATACCATCCACATGTGTACCATGTCTAATACTAGTGTTAGACGAAGTTTGTTCAATGTCCCTGTTGCGGCAACGTTGTTTGTGGATGGGCATTTGTTTTTATGAGTTGCCTGACTCGCATAATCTAGACCCGTAACCATTAGGGTGCTTGATAGTTTGGGTGCTCAATTCTTCGTTCGCATCGCGTTTTTTGAGAGCAATTTAAACACCGTCTGATGAACTGCCGAAAAGCCGGTGAACTCCTATGCAGCAAAGTGGTCGAATTGACGTCGTGAACTGTGAACTGGTACCTTCAATTTTCTGTTCACAGTTCGTGGAAATTTCCCACAAAGTCCGCAGCGTCGCAGAACGAACTGAACAGAGAATTGAGCACCCCTATTCGTTATAATGAGCAAGCGTCGAACCGGTCTACGCATAATCGGCCAGTAATGCAATATGTAGTACCATGAATAAGTCTACTGAATGATTCGACCGGTCGAAGGGTGGAATGCCCTCTTTTCAATATTTATCTAGGAAGCTACAATCATCGTCGAAAACTGGGTATTCCAGGTTCTTCGAAGGAGCTTTAGGTGCAAACAAATACTGCAGCGGTCATGACCAATACAGGTTAATCCCAGACTTTGGCATAATTCTCTGCACCATCACGGCAGATACCCAGGAGCCCCAGGATCTCACTAGCACTCCCCGCAATCGGCGAGACCGATAAGACAAGACTTCAAGAAAAGACCTGCAATGGTCTGTCAATGACACCGAAATGCATCCGACGACTAGCTGATTAGGCGATTAAGCCTCAAGGTCGGTGTCTACCTGTTACAAGTTTGAGTTTTGACATCAGCACCCCTATTTTAGCTTGGAGCTCATATTGACCGAGGCTAGATCACTTGAAGGCCCAACCTTCAACGTGTACTCCTTGCAATAAATTTCAAGACCTTTTTAGACAGCTTACCCAACTGCAGATAGGTCTCGACAGGACGACACCACTGCGGTTCCCGATACGCATCGCACAAACAGCCCGAGGCAACGAGGTAATGATCCAGAATTATAATATCAAGAACCAAAAAATAACATCAGTAGCCAGCCAAGATCTTGGATGAAGGACAGCTGTGTGTTTAATTTGTCCTGGTCGATGTAATGAAATCCACGGTCACCCGCAGCACAGAAAATCCAGCGATATTCAACACAACAGCCCGAAGCTGTCGCTTAACGGCGTCGCGTACAGACACAGGACACGGACATCTCACAGCATTCGCTACCAGATGTTCGCAGAGATGCAGGCTGTCAGCCAACCCATATCCTCGATCGTACAGCTGTATGGGCGATTCGGACCTTGAGGCCCACCATATTTGATTTTCTAGTTTCCGTGGAGAAAGCGCGAATTAGGAAACCTGCGTCTGTGATACTCAGACAACGAGTATCATAGGCAAGGGGGCAGTTTCCGGTCAACGTTGACAGTCTACAAACTCGAAGCTTTGATCTGCTGGGCTCCTCCGATGCAAGTGCTAAGAACTGACGAGGCCCCTCGGTTTTGGCAGGTCACCTTTCTCCAGTGGTGGGAAGCACCACAGCTAGCCTGAGTGTCTCAGCATTCGAGTGCTACATTGAATTCCAGAATATTCACCGTCTGGAAGAAGCCTCCACGTTGTCGTCATTACTGGTGTCCTTTGACCTCATCGGGGCATTCTCGATACACACAGTGCATGGCGTCGGGAGCTTGTGTATCTACGAGGAGCAGTGTTTCTTTGCTTTTGATGGTTGAACCCAGGAAGGCACAAAAACTAGGTCGGGTACGACTCTCCTCTTTCTCAATCGATTACTCGGGGAAGTGGGCGGAGCGATGCCAATGCGCCCAGTTGCACGCACCTTGTTCTTGTGTCTTTGGGCATAGCCTTCGCCACCTCAGGCCCTATCGCATCCTTGTCATTTGTTGGTCTCTGCCCAGCGTCTCAAAGAAAGCTCGTGGGATTTCAAGGCATTATGATGGATGAAGTGTGACAGTAGTGCAAAGTCAAGCAGTCAAGCGGTCTGGTCAGGCCTAGGTCCTGGGTCGACCAATTGCTTTCTTCCTGCGGGCTTGACTCCCACAAGCGCCCCGGTCCAGAACATTTACTATGACCGCCAGGGTAATGACGTTGTCAGAAGGCGCAGTGGTGACAGGAGAGTCGCTTCGAATCACTTGGATTTCCATGCTACTTGAGAACACACCCAGGTGTTCTTCATATCAGAAGTCGAGCGTCATCTTGCCACTTTGTTCTTCTCTCTTGTCATGTCACGTTTTGATATATCCATGGCCAACGATGATCGATATATGGCCAACGATAATCGATATGATATGTGGATGAACTGAAGACGGAGGTGCTACATCATTGGTTGCCTCGTCCCCTCTTGCTCGACACTTTCCAGCAGTTTATATCTGATATGGAGAGTAACCAGATGGGACGCAAGAACGTTTGAGGAATCGACAAGCAAGACAATGTTCAATAGTAGTACATCCTTCCGTTCCATTCGTTCGAGTCTTGACAGTAGTAGATCATGTAAGATATATAAAATACGATATCTACCGACACAAGAAGGACAGACGAGTTTGAGCAAAAGAAAGATAACTATTGTACAAAGAGATAAAACAAAGCTAAATGATTCCAAGCATCGATCCACATTTTCACCCCGCCTTGTCTGATCCCCCCTCGCCACCGCCGCCTTCCTGTCGCCCTTGGTCGGTTTGTATGTCGCTTGGGCCACCGACCTTTGGATACATGGGGAAGATCATGTAGTTTTGCGGTACCTGTCCATCGTGTCGAGGAACCATGTAGGGATAAACGGGTGGGGGCCCAAAAGGTACGAATGCCGGATAGTATTGCTGAGGTGGGGGGTAGCTGTTGTGTTCGCCCTCAGCCCCCCCTTGGGCAAGGGGCTGGGGCAGCGGGACGTATTGAGGATATAGGTGAGGTCCTTCGATGGGTTTTATCATATGTGGTGGCGGGTACTGGCCGTAAAACCCGGGTATGGGCATGAATGGACCCACAAGTGACGGCGAACCGGTGGCCGGGGGTGGAATATTGTTTGGTGCGGCGACATCTTGCGAGGACACGTCTGGTCTCTCGGTGCTGCTGCCCGCGCGATCTCAAGAATTAGAGGGATGTACCATGTCACTCTACGCGTTGAAACGGCAGAAAGCGCCAGCACAAGAAGGAACACACCTTTCCCATCGCGCTTCTTGTACGGACCCCTCTTGATCCCTTTCTTGCGCTCCTTCCTCTGCGAATCGATACATTCTTCAGAAACACCGTACTTGACGCAACGAAGGCAGGGCCGGGCGTCGTCACACTTTTTGCATGCCTTCTGGCAGTTGGTGCAGGCGTTCTTGACCTGGCGGCGCTTGGAACGCGGAGGTTGTTCTTGGGGGAGGACGTGAGAGGGGAATGGGTACATGTGCATTGAGTAGCCCACGGACTGCATGGTCACAGTGGGCTCGAGGGCATCGTCTGGAGGAGTATCAGGAGGATCATCGCCGCTGAGACTCTTGCTCTCGTTGGATGCCATGCCGTCGAAGAACGAACAGCTGACATAACGGGTAGGATTAAGTCTGCGAAATCAAAAAGGAATATTAAGGGACATCAATACCTGAGAGTGAAAGAAAAGTGGATAGTGGATTATAATGCTAGGGCAACGGGAATGAGAAAAGAGGGAGGGAGGGAACAAGAAAAGGCATGCACCACTATCGATGGAAGAAGCCACAACAGACAGAAGAAAGGGGTCTCTGTCAGACAACACGCCAATACACGTCCAATATAAGAGTCCAAAACTTTCTATACTCGTGGCGCACACATGCAGAATATCCAATACTACCGCGTGTTCGCCCTACCCTTTCTTGTCCTGGTACTACATACATAGATCCAGATTCAAATACAGAAACTTCCGTATGTCCCATTCCATCCCACGCTTCCATCTCCAATCCCCCAGCGATCGTCGACAAGGTCCGAGACGGTGCCGGCATCTCACCACATGAGCCTCTGAAAATGGCAATCCAAGACGGTGACAATCTCTTCTCGCCACACCGCAAACATCGAAGCCGACCTCCATCAGATCTCCGTGTGAGCTATCTGCAACGTTGCTTGTCATCGCACCCCAAATCTCTTATATACTGCCATTACGGTAACCCATGGCCGTATCACACTCGTTGTTTTTTTTTCTTTCAGATACTGTAAGGACATAATCGTATGATCAGAAATTCCAACGACGCACCGTAACGCCACTTCTCTCGTATGCAACCTATTCTGATGCCAGTTTACAGGATACGGGCCAATATATTCCACCAAATCTAAGGTTTAGACAGAATTTCCCGGTGAATTGTCTGGTCCTTGCTGCCTGCTCGACGGCAGGTGGCGTCCTGCCACCGGAGCGAATCCTGTCCACCCCCATGGAACATTGATAGATCCTGCAAATTTGGCAATAGTCCAGAGAGTTTGTGTGTAAAGTGACGTTATTGTGCAGCCTGCCTGCGTTGAGATCCACGTGTTGAGGAGGTTGTGCTGGGTCAACCTCACCCAAACCACGACATTAGCGAGTCCAGACTTGGTCCAGACACATTCCGAATCTCCTTCTCGCTGAGAGTGGATTAATCCAGTCGATTGTCATCCATGACAAATTCCCTTTCAATAGGCACACTAACTTTCCGTATCGGCCTCTCAGTCTCGTTCGTTGCCTAAATTTAGAACTTAGCCTGGACTGGATTAATGACAAGGCCATGCTGAAGCTCACCTGTTGCTGGTTGAATATGTCACTGGAAGCATTCCAGTCTAGCCTTACAGGCCACAACCCTTCTCAAGCCCCAGAGTGGCGCGGGACGCAACGGTCTAGAAAACTGGGTCTTTTGGAACCTTGCTCATGGCTTCCAACAGCGATCGTGACCGATCAATTATATAAAGCGCTCTCTGGCCAGAGGGAGGGTTGAGTCAGTAGAACCCAGATCACAGAAATGGGAGCGGCTCACGACGTTGTGTGGTCCATGGTGATGGACGACGATGTATACAGGGCGGCTTATGGGATATCAATAGGTCCACGAAGGGGGGGGGCTTTTTTAGAAAGCATCATTTGTACCGTTGGCAATTCGAACACATGTATATAATTATGCCAAGCGGCGCTTGATTACAGGACCGCCTTCAATCCCCGCCCCTCTTCAACCTAATATTTACAAGCCCTTCATTGCAGGGCTCCAAAAACCCCCTATTTGATTCGAATTTCACTTGCCTTATTTATTTGTACTACAAGGAAGTGGTAAGTGGTCTGTGGGGATGTGGCAGAACCCTTCAGAGTGCATGGGACAAATAGCAATAACGTTTGATTTCTTTTATTCTTTTCGACCACACGTTTGAAAAAAAATTCTGCTGGTCATGATATTGTCGCACATTGGCCATTTGCACCTAATGATCAGTTCAAAGTAGATTATCTTTCGCGGTTCGGAGTCTGGACGTCCATTATTGACTGGCCGAGATAACCGCTGACAAATAGTGTACATGTAATGGACAATTGTCTCAAAATCGCCTTGCACCTTCTATGAACTGTCAGTGAAGTTAAGTAGAGTAAATAATTACATTAGAGATAATAGCTACCATGGTTTACAAGTAGACTTGTACGAAATACGTTTTATGTCGCCCTCTAACTAATTCTTGCGAAATTAATATTCTTCGCGCCGGATTCCATTCAAGACTTAGATATCGCTAACGGCTTGATACCCTCGTGAACAAGGATGTATGAACCCCCATGATGCACTGGACCTGCACGAGGGGAAAACCGTCTGGCCATGCCAACCCCCTGTAATACTATTGACAACCTGGGAAATGATCATCAGTTCGAAATCCAATCACCAGTTCGCTGTCAGTGTCACGAGTCTGCTCCTGAGAAGACTGGTAGGGTGATTGTGTGCACCTGGGAGGATTCGTTACCTCTCAGGACCACCGTCTTTCAGATACCTTCCACATAGTAATCTAAAAACGAAGGAGTTGGCGTATTGACATATGCCTCGGTTTCGTTCGCGCATCGAGTGACGCAAGCAGGTAATGCTACAAACGTTAGATCAGCCTGAGAATTATACTCAATGCAGGATAGAAGTAGTCACGTTTCCCGATCACGAAATGCAAGGAAAAGTTCTGTTCCTTAGCATCGTCAGCCCAGCATACCCACGAACTTTCTGTACTGAGGTAAAAACCGATCATGGACAATTTAAAATATGCCATCTCTAGAGTGATTTGTACCGCAGTCTATAGCTCCACGTATTTCTTGGAAGAAGTGAGTACATAGCAAAGCCATCCCGTGACGGCGATGTCGGTGGCTACTGATAGCCCCGCGAAACGTCGGAAATTTTTAAAAAGACGGGCTCTAAAGGATTCAGAGATGGGTGAGTCGATATAGCCAGAAGAGTCGTGATCATCGGAATTCCTTTGGTAAAATAGTGTGTTGCCAGCCTTGTAGATCGAGATACTCACCAGATATTTCAGACCCTGCAGCTGCAGCTCTACTACTCCTGAGAAAAGCGTGTAAAAGCCGTAACGTACGAGCAGAAGATAAAAAAAAAATTGACTCACAATTGGACCCATGATGGACCAATCGCTCTTGCTGGGTTTATGGAATTCAGATGATCTCAAGGCTTCAAAAAGATCTGTCGACACAACGTAGAGAACTTCCTGCGAAGGGGCCGTTCCCAACATCAAAAATCATCCCACGGAGAAATATTGGTAAGAAATGCACTTACGCACCGGTTTGAATTGCCTTGCCTAGGAGCAACTTGTGAGATGCATCATGCCCTCAAACAATTTGGATACACAGTCACGACGAGAAAGAACTCAAGAGTGGGGTGAGCGGCTTTATGCATCTTTTGAAAGATTACCCATGTCCAATTTGGGAATGATCTAGAGACAGCTAGAAACTCCTATCATGACTTAAATGGAATGGAACATACCATGTAATGGATGTGAGTTTTAGGGTCATAAAAGACATATGTGGTTAAAAGGCGACGCACATAAAGCAAGTGTTTTCCGAGGATACTCGCACAACTTCCCTCAGAATTGAACTTGTATGAGTAATAAACAATCAATCATAATTGAACCCAATGTCTTCGAGATCGATCTCAGATATTCTAGCAGCAAATGGTCATAAGCTCGAGGAAGAGTTATTGAAGCAAACCCAGAGCGAGCCTGGCCCGATATGTAGTAAGTGTGTGTCGGGCATCATGCATCATGCATTCAATCTTGATATGACGGGATCAGCGAGCAGTACATTCTCTAGATGTCATGTTGACCGACCGCGCCAAACATCATAAACGAGATGGGAAGAAAGAGCTGTTTCCGATACAAATTTCGGCAGTGAACCGTAACATTGTGGTTGATGATTCCAAAACTCACATATCTAAACTTATGTACAGGTCATGACCGCACCGAAGTAGAAGTGTGGGGGGATTCGCTGCCTTATCTCCCGCGAGACGTAGCCATGGTTGAATGGTGATGATCATTTGGAGAGTGGCGCCTGCTCAAAATCGTTTCTGTGAACCTGTGGCATGACATTTTTGCCGCTTATAGAGAAAATATTTGGAATTTGATCGCCG
>JABAJX010009943.1:0-33336 GCA_018221735.1 Termitomyces sp. K1Aa
TACAATCGAGTAGATACTACGAAGTGACTAAATACTATTGGAAATGGTTGCCGCGGGCTCCATCACTGTCGTAGGTACGTGTTTCATTGCTCGAATCCCATGATCTTTTCTTCGAACATTCTGTGATAGTGCGCGTTCGTCCCCCCACAAGTTGGGAGGCTGCCCGCCTTCCAGACCCATGCTACGATACTACGATACGTGGCGATGGTGCACTTTCTACTCCCGGAAAAGTCCCTGTTCATCATACCGCACCACTTCGAGACATCGTTCAGATTGTAGACGACAGGATATTGACGTTCGATCCCGATGAGAAGGATCAAGCCAGAGCGTTTGTAGAACGCGGCTTCATGCCTCCAGGCACAAAACGCTACAAAGACAAGAGATTCATGTTCGACCGAGTGTTCGGCCACGAAGCACAACAACGTGAAGTATATGGATCTACTTCTCAGCCCCTTTTGAAAGGTCTTTTCGAGGGTTATAATGCCACAGTCTTTGCCTATGGGGTGAGTTCTCCTCAGAATTACTGTGAATCGGTACTAATCCGAGTGTTACTAGGCTACGGGTTGTGGGAAGACGCATACTATCAGCGGCACGGATTCCGATCCAGGTATCATATACCTGACAATGGCGGATCTTTTCCAACGCATCGAGGATCGAAAGGATGATTGGGACGTTGAGGTCATGGTGACTTTCCTGGAGATCTACAACGAGGAGATCCGTGACCTCCTTGCTGGACCAAACCCCAATACACCACGGGGTGGCCTTTCCATACGTGAAGACAAGACTGTCAAGGTGGTGGGACTTGTCGAACTGAAACCAAAAACGGCTGAGGAAGTCAAAGAAATTGTTTTACTGGGCAACACAAGGAGGACACAAAGCCCAACACACGCCAATGAAACCAGTTCACGATCCCACGCCGTACTACAAGTCCATGTCACACAATCGCCACGAACAGCAGCGCTCACCGAACAACGCACTGTAGCTACGCTCTCCATCATCGATCTCGCTGGAAGCGAACGAGCCGCTGCCACCACCAATATGGGCCAGCGTATGGTGGAAGGAGCCAACATCAACAAGTCCCTTCTTGCCCTCGGAAATTGCATCAACGCTCTCTGTGAAAGCGGTGGTTCTGTTCGTCACGTACCATATCGGAACAGCAAACTCACTCGCTTGCTCAAATTCTCACTTGGTGGCAACTGCAAGACGGTGATGATCGTTTGTGTTGCACCCACATCCAACCACTTCGACGATACCCATAACACTTTGGTCTATGCCGAGCGTGCTACCAAAATCAAAACTAAGGTGGTCACCAGAAATGTCGTCAACGTTGATCGACATGTCGGGCGCTACGTCGAAGCAATTAATCGGCTTAACCAGGAGGTTGCGGAGCTTAAGGCTAAGTTGGCTGGCAAGAGGGATCAAGAGAACGAAATTGCTCGTCGAAAGAGGGCAGAGGCCCATGAAGAAGTGGAAAGGGCAAAGGGCGATATGAAATCCAAAGTAGAGCATACAAGGGATTCAATCGTGGATGGTGCGGTTTGCGCGGGAATTCTCACCGTCGCAAAAGCCAAACTAGAACCGATACGTGCCAGGCTCACTGAACTCGAGAAGAAAGAATCATCGGGGGCGCTTTCGGCTGATTTTCAGGCAGAACGTGGCCTCTTGCGTGCCTTGGCGCTGCCAGAAGAAGAGGCCACAAATTCCAATTCGCTGCTGGCGTCACGAATTCAACGCGCATCTAATTCTAATGCCATGTTCGAAGCCACGTTGCGAGCCATGTCAGATCGAAAATCCGAAAAGATGGACCAGTCAAGCATGGATATGCTGAAACTCGAAGCCGCTTATAGGAAGGCAGAGATGGAAAAGACAAAGGCCGAAGGTGAACGTGACGTTATGAGCACCGCAATTGGGAGTATGGCCGAGGTTGTAGTAAGCCTTGTTGGGATGCTAGGAAGATGCACTGTCATGGTTGGTGAAGCGGCCGATACCCTGAAGGACGCAGAGAACCTGGACCCAGTCCAAAAGGTAGCGAAGGCACTTGATGCTGTCAAGAGCAGCAACGACGCCACTTTCCAAAATCTAGTCGGCGCTTCCACAGAGGGCTATGCAATCACGGCGCAAAATGCCACTTCTACTTTAAATTCCTTCGACGGATATTCCACCACTTTCACCAGGAGGATCAGCTCTGGACCTGCCGTTTTACAACAAATGACCGCAAAGCCAGCCAGGCGATCTTCTGTGGTTTGTGGCTCTAGCGGCTTAACAGTGTCTTCAGAAACTCGTAGATCCGGACGCTCCCCTCGCAAATCGCTTCGTTCAAGCCTTTCACAACCGTACAAAAGGGTCTTGGATAAAGATAAAAGAGGCGCAAAGAATGTTCAATGGCGAGACGAGGCAGGTCAGGGCGATCTTGATGATTCCGGTGCAAAGTTGCCCCCGGTCGTCGTGACAATCATTCCCGCAAGCCCTTGTGCTAATGCAGAAACCACGACTTCGTCTTCCTCATCTTTGTCCGCACCTCCGCCCAGATGCACTTCGCTCGGTAGCTCAGAAAGTGATTGGGAGGACGAGACCGAAAAAACCGATGACAATATCCATCTCAGCCTAAGTGCCTCACTTCCACCATCCACCCGATTTAATAATTCACAACCCGATAACTCCTTAAGTTCCTCGACTTCCCTTTCTTTTCGTGCTCGAAGACCACGAGCTAGCCGTTTGGACCCCAGCTTCCTCAAATCATCACGATTGCGTGGCTCTTCACTAGCAAGTCTTGTGGAAGGGGACGAGACTGCCAGCCCAGAACGACGTAGCCACAACCCTCTTTCTGAAATGAGCCTCAATCAGTTATCTGGGCCCAGCAACGATCGATCCTTCGACAACTTGCAGGTTCCCAAATTGCGCGACCGTGGCATTAATGGGAACCTTGGTCGGCGTGGCCCATCTACACCGAAGAAGAGTGGTCTGATCTCTGGCACAGGTGGCATCACATTGAAGGCCACGAACGGACGTCGCAGATCTAACATTGGTCCTTTGCGCGTGGAGAAAGGACGAAGGCGGTCAAGTCTGATCCCTCAACTTTCACCTCATGAAGGCGAAGGGAGTGGAGGGCCTCGACGAGTGCTCATGGTCAGCCCAGGGAAGCGGACGAAAAGAGTATCGTTGACCAAGTCAATGAGCATGAGAGCCATCAAGATGAGATCACCACCTCTAGGGGCAAATTCGTCCATATCAAACATTTCATTTGATGCTGGTGGGGATACAAGCTTCGCCAGGACCAAGAAAGCGACCTGGCGATGAGCCGGCCTCAGACCACTGTACGGTGCGCCTTGGTTTATTTATTACATGATGGTGCCCGAATTATGTATTTGTTACGTATTGTAGATTGTCAGTCTTTATCGTTATTGTTGTATTCCCTTGCGACTTTCATGTCATGACATCCTATGCCACTATGTTTACATTTATACCCGTTTTGTCTTCTATCCATTGTATGATCGCCAGTCTCCTTGATGTATGACATTGTCACTCCAAGAAATGCAGAGAATCCTCGTGGATTAAATAGACTAGTACGAGCTATATTACACGCTTCACTTCGAAAAAAGACTGGAGCGGAGATGAGACAAGGGGCTCAAGCTGACTTGATAGATACGCACTTTCAGATAGTAAATCTGCCAACCAACCACTGAGAACAGAACAACAGCCTGTAGTATCGACCACCATTTCACTCGAGAGTTTGTGGACTCTGCAGTGTTGCGATGTGTTCGCTCTCTAACCACAATGTATTCCTGCTCGTCTTTTACAGCCAACAATCCATTCGCAAGTGATCGAATTTCCCGTTCGACGGGGGCGACGATGTCTGTAATAACTCTGATGAGAGTTGCATCAAGTGTGAACTGTACGGAGGACTGACCGTCTCCTTGAACATATATCACCCCGTGTACATTGAAGCTGAAAATATTTAGTGAATCCCAAATATTGCCAATGACGATTCGCTTACCTGACAATCTTGTCCGTGATAGCGCTCATCTGGTTTGAGAAGCAGAGCTCATGTCTCCCATCCTTCTGGGCAGTGATGGAGAGAGAACCTGTCGATTGCCGAACTTGCTTTCCAAGGACGCGGTCATCTGGGTCCGTTAACTGAACTAACCATTAGTACCAAAGTGATGCCACGACACGCCAACAAACCCAGAAATCAATATCTAGATGACCTCCTCCTCCAACTTGGTACGTGACGGTCATCTATGCGAGCAAGGTCAAGCAATCTTTAACGGTTAAAGCAGATAAGGCGAACCTTGTCCTGCTTATGCAGGTCCTCGAAGAAACATTCCTTGTGGCCAGAGGCAATCTCTATCAGATGTGCAGAGACTAGTGCGGGAATAACAAGAAGAAAAACGAAGCAATTAATGAAGAAACGATGGGTATACGACATTTTGTTCATTAAGTGGTGGTGAGGTGTCCGATGCTATGTTCCAGTAGGTCACGGCATGTCACGGCATGTCACGCGCTCTGATGGGAGACCCCGATCATGCGGTTTTGGGGTCCTTTATCATCGGTTTTCGAGTTCTTTCTTCCAACTGTCTGTCCAGATCCACACCGTATCCTCGCAATAATGTCTGAAAACACTGATGCTCTCGCTCCCAGAGTATGTTATCTTCTGTTCACTCTCCAGATCTCACAATCAATCATGAGATCTTCCTGTTGTCTTCTTGAGCTGATTATTTCACAGGAAGAGGAGCCCGATGTTCACTTCGAGCCCGTCATCAAGCTCACGGAACAGGTCGAAACGAAAACTATGGAGGAAGACGAGGAAGTATTGTTCAAGATGTGCGTCGATCTCGAGTCAACGCGATTTCTTCCCCAATCACTCCCACTGACTCGTCGATCCAATTGCGATTTCATCGACTAATACAGGCGCGCTAAACTCTTCCGATTCGATTCTGACTCCACTGAATGGAAGGAACGCGGGACTGGTGATGTTCGCCTTCTTTCCCATAAAGAAACAAAGAAGGTCCGTCTTGTCATGAGACGCGATAAGACTCTCAAGGTCTGCGCAAATCACGTTAGTACGTAATTATCCTTGAGCCTATGTCACTTAAAATATAGTTACACGTTCTGACTGGCGTTTTCCATAGTCACTTCCGACATGAAACTGCAGCCCAACATCGGATCGGACAGGAGTTGGGTCTGGAAGGTGACAGCTGATTATTCGGAATCACCGCCCACCGCAGAGACCCTTGCCATCCGTCTTGCCAATGCTGAGAGTGAGTTAACTCGTTTTTCTTCTGACTTTGAGAGATATCTCAGTTTGCATGAAGATGCCAACCAATTCAAGGTCGCGTTTGAGGATGCGCAGGCAAAGAATAAATCGTCGGGTGACGTCGCCCCCGTTGAGGAAGAGGAGAAAGACAAAGTGGATGAAGCAGATGCAGAGGCGAAAGACGATAAGCAGGATGAGGCTCCTTCGGGGGAGCCAGAGCCTGCTGTGGATGCTTGAAAGCATTATTAAATATGGCACCCGAACCTTGCTCGCGTTCCTTCGGTCTTTGCATATACGGCCGTTGCGCCACTGATAGCTTACTTTGCAGCATTTCTTTCAAAGAACTCTACTGGATTAAATACATCTTTTCGCGTCTTCCAAAATTCACCAGTTTTCAGGTTTAGATGAGGAGTAGTGTACATGAATACATCGATGGCGTCTACTTTTACATGATACATAAGCAAGGCAAGTCCAAATGAGTTTAATTAGTAGACGTCCGAGTATTCTTGCCTTCCTCCTTAGCCCATGCCTCCCAAAAAGCAACACCTGCACCTTTGCCCCAATATCCTGGAGGCTCTTCCCCTCGAACGACGGCAGCTGTGATTAGAACATGGCGGATGTTCGAGCCACTAATGTTGTCAGTAGAAATTCCAGTTAGATTGATCAATATGAGGGGACTCACGGGACTTGATACATTGGCTCCAATAACAAAGCCTCCTGCGTCAATAACAAGCTTTAACCTTTGACACTCTACATATGATTGGACGAACCATGATACCCCTCAGTCCTCGAGCACCACCGCCCCTTTCTGCCGCTTTTCGACATATCTCGTCCAGCGCTGCACCCGTGAATCTGATCTCAACTCCGGAATACCCAAAGAGAGCTTGGTACTGTGATATCAAAGAACCCTTCACTTCCGTCAAAATCCGTCGTAGGTCGTTTATTGTCAATGGCGCAAGTGTCGTTACTGAAGGCAAGCGAGATATGAACTCGGGAATGAACCTAGAATGATATAAATGTTTACAATGGAAACATCAGCCACGGCTAGTGCATACCCATATTTAACGAGGTCTGTGATGTTGAATGAGTTTCCAGAATTTCAGATATTGATAGGAAGAGAGCAGACCATGTATTTCCACAAGATCGAGAACATTCGTAGCAGTCTTTCGATTTGGTGTGAAGAATGGGACTGATGTGCCTGTTTCAGGGGTTGGCAGTGTAGCGGTAAAGCCGATGGACTGGCATTGAAGTTTGATCAAAGTGACCGGTTGTATCAAAACAACACTCACGCCTTTGGACACACGCTGTTTGATGACGGCCTCAAGACCAACAAAAGCGCCACTTAGAATAAAGAGAATGTTTGAAGTGTCTATACGATAAGTGTCGGATTTCGCTGGTAGAGGTTGTCGGCTTGTGGGGACACGCAGAATAAGAGTTACTCACGAGATGGAGTTACACGTTGCTGACCTTTTCGTGGAGGAGCAGGACCTCCCCCGGATGGAGGGAGCTCAACGGCGGTAGCCCCTTTAGCATGCACAGTCACGACAGAGCCTTCCATCATCCTCAAAAGTGCTTGTTGTACACCTTCACCACTGACATCACGGGAACCTTCGAGCCCTCCTGCTGACTTCTTGGCTATCTTGTCAACTTCATCAATATACACGATACCCATGCTAGGAACAAAGTCAGTACACAAAGCATGTGGGTTTGATTCCTTCTGACCTGGCACGCAGGGGATCCCAATTCGCAGCTTGAAGCTGAAGGTTGCACAGTCCATCAGTGAAATAAAACAACCGGAATTAGAACTTACAAGTCTTTCAATGGCCATTTCGACATCTTCGCCCACATCTAGAGAAGAGATAGCATGAAACCTGGATTCTCAATATGACCAATAAAGCACTAACATCCCGCCTAAAAATGAATGTTAGATTCAGAATCGTATGATACAAGGCTACGCTCACCTGTGTGAATGATGTGGCGTCGCTGACAGAGAAGGGCACATCCAATATTTGAGCGAGGGTCTTTGCCAACAGTGTTTTGCCTGTGAATGGGAGAGATCGCTTCAAGTGCGGGGACAATGTGTTATTTTAACACACCGGAACCGGTAGGACCTCTAATCAAAGTGACGAATATTTAGTGTCATGCCGAAAAATTACATAGGGGACTTACATTACGAGCACATTACTCTTCTCGAATAAGGGAAGACGTCTAGAAATTGGAGTTGTGGCCGGTCGCGGTCGTGTAGGACGAACATCGGCCGTAGAAACACCATCAGCTGAGTAGATTCATCCAGGTCCAATTTGACGTGTAAAGTCGAGAAAAACGTACCAGTTTCCAGTGGATCAGTAGCGATTTCACTTTCCATGCTGTGTTCAGATTCCTGAGGTTCCATGTGCTGGAGGTTTGCACGGACACGATTATAGTGATTGAACACCCTTCAGGAGCAATTCAGCCAATTATCGACATTGGGTTAGAAACCCACGAACGCTACAGAAAGGACCTTTTTCGCATTCTCCTGTCCTACAATGAATTCGTTCAGGTATTCAACAAGCTATAATAACCACATGCATGAGCTCGGATTGAAACAAGTACGAAGAATGGGATCTGCACTTCTCGCGGAGTCGCTAATCCAAATCCTGGTGGTCTGCGTGGTATATCATGAGATCCATTGGTAACGTAGTCGTTAATCGGTTGTGTCCGGAGTGTGCGTCGCGGAACCGCCCAAGCACGAGAGAGTCCGTGTGGCCACACTGGCAATCTATGCCAGATCATGGGTCAATATGAGTACAAAGCTTGCAATGCAAGCCGGGTAACAGAGTGACTAGCCCACTAAAGAGCACAAGGAGGATATTGACGCAATGGCGTCAGGAGGATCAAGTATAATGTACAGAGAAGCACTTTATTTACATCTCCATCGTCATCCACATATCCAAACACTCCAACTGTGACAAGCAACTTGTAACAGTACAATCTCAGCAGCCATAAACTATTCTTCTACATATCTACCATGGCTAACAGATCTCGTTCACCGTTGCCTCGGAGAAGGTACGATGATCGCGACCGCGACTACACCTTGGATGGGCGCTCATCCCGAGCAGACAAACATTCGTCAAGGGATGACTATGACGATTCGCGACGCAGTCGCAACAGAAGCAGGAGCAGAGACAGAAGAGATAGGGAGTCATCTCGGCGGAAAAGGGATCGGAGTCGTAGCAGGGATGATGATAGAAAGGATAAGAAGCAAGTTCAAATATGCCTTTCTACTTCTACATTTTCTGACTTGTTCACAGGCGCAAGCGGGATAAATCTGAGGAACGCAGAGCTAGAAAGGCAGAAAAGAAGCGAATCAAGGAAGAGGAGGAAGCTCGTCAGGTTGCCGAACTCAGCATCTACAGTGCCACGGACAACCCATTCCACGATGTCAACTTGGGACAGCAATTTCGATGGCACAAAAAAAATGAAAAAGAACGAAAGCAAGGAATTCTACCTGCTGAGGCGCAGCGGCGTGACGCCATTCGGCGGCAGGAGGCAAAGGAGGAGTTAGAACGCTTGAACAGACGACGCGCGGAAAGGGAAGTCGAGCAACGGTTGCGTGAGGAGGATGAACTTCGGAATCAACGGCTTCAAGAATCAGCTCAGATGTCGGAATGGCTCGCTAAGGAAGGCGACTTTCAACTCGAGCAAGAAAGGAGAAGGGCTGCTATTCGCATCCAGGAAAAGAGGGCCAAAGCTATCGACTTTTTGGCTCTCAATTTGAAGTATGTCAACCCTACGACCAACGAAGACGAAGCCCCCGAAGATGATGATGCTGGTCTGGAAATTGATCTTGATGAACCCTATAATATCTTCGACGTAACGTATATTCTTGGTCATTGCTAACTTTCTTGACTCAAGTCCGTTATAGAACTTGACAGTACCGCAAGTTGAGGAACTGCACAACGATATCGAACGTTATCTTTCTTTGGAAGAATCGGAAGTGAATATCGACTTTTGGACAGTGAGTCTGTCTCTACGCTTGTCTTGGTACAGAAGATTGACTTAATCCTAGAACATGATGGTAGTCTGCAAAGATCGTCTGGAAACATTGCAAGCTAATAGGCACATGGGAGCAGAGGCCGCAGCCGCTGTCGAGTCCGATATTGCGGTTCTTTTATCTGGCAAGACTTATGAGGATTTGACCTCACTTCAAAGGCAAGTTCAGAACAAACTCACCAGCGGAGAACCTGTGGATACCGATTATTGGGAGGGTCTACTTAAGAAACTTCTCGTTTACAAGGCAAAGGTAGCTTGTTATATCACTCAGTACACGGTCAAATTTATTGATCAATCTACTAGGCCAAACTTAAGAGCCTTCACGAAGTGGTCGTACGGAACCGGCTTGAACAACTTCGTAAGCGGCAACGCGATGAAGCACTCCAAGCACAGGAAGAGCTACTTGCTGGCGTTGCTCGGTCTGCGTCTCGGAAATGGAACAATGAGGTCACTCCTGTGGAAGCTCCCGAAGAAGAGCTTATACTTGCTGAGGAAATTGAGGACTACGACAGGTCAATGAGCCCCGAGCTGATTGACATCACAAGACTTGGACCTGAGGAGCGTGATATCGACATCGTAACAGAGGCTGAAGCCTTACGAGCCCTTGTATGTTCATCTATTTCTGGATCTTGACTATATTTTACCTACCTACTGACGCCCGTAGCTTGAACAAAGACGTGCGGTTGCTTCGTCTCGATTCGTGCCGAAAGCATCCCAACCACAGCTAGAGACTCAGAGTGAAGAGGCTCCTAGCGGTGCTGACCTCGCTTCCGAAGCACTTTACAGGGCGGAAGCTGAGCGGGAACTTGATGAAGAAGAGGAACTTTTCAACCTGGAAGAGACTATTGCCAATCCGACCTCTTATAATTGGGAGGACAAATATCGGCCCAGGAAGCCAAGGTACTTCAATCGTGTCCATACTGGATACGAGTGGAACAAGTACAACCAAACTCATTACGAGTGAGTAAACGCTCCTTTTGACCTCTAACGATCATACTCATAGCACCACAGTACCGACAACCCCCCACCGAAAGTCGTACAAGGGTACAAAGTAAAAAATCCACCCTCAAAACCTTTTCTTGATCATTACTTACCTTGTTTGCAGTTCAATATCTTCTATCCAGATCTTATCGACAAATCCAAAGCCCCGACATATAAAATCGTCAAGGAGCCAGGAAACGACGAGACGGTCTTGCTGCACTTCAGTGCTGGGCCTCCCTATGAAGATATCGCATTCCGTATTGTCGACAGAGAGTGGGAATTTTCGCATAAGCGGTGCGCTCCTTCATATTCTACTATTGCCACAATTTTTGATACACCTTCTATAGTGGCTTCCGTAGCAGCTTTGATAGGGGATGCCTCTCGTTGTGGTTCAATTTCAGGCGCAGTGTAAGTCTGTTTTCCAATCGAGTAATATCCGTCTGGTTGACCCTTCGTTTCAGTTCTATCGGAAGTGAAAAATAATCACTGTTCTCAGACGTGGCTCCTTCTGTTGCTTATCTTTTATGTATTCTATCCATCTGAAGAACGTCAGTTCAACGTTCACGTTCAGTCCCGCTTTGCCTCCTTCTCTGCGGCTTTAGCATCATCATTAAAAGAGTTTATAGAGAATAAACGTTACCACAGACTGGACACCGCTCAAACGACTGCCAATGACGACAGTGGCTTCGACTTCATTCGCGAGTTGCATATATTTTCTGCGGCTTCGTGTCTCTTGCGTCATATCCAAGTAATCTACCATTTCTCCATGAGCAACCCAGTTTGTTGTCCGTTTGTACGCAATGCTAGAAAACGTAAGGTGACCCTTATATGTTACATTACTGAGATATCAAGCCTTTGGCCGATTCCTCGATTCGAGTGAACATCGAACCTAGTCGCCGTCAGCGTCTCAGGCTGAATTCCTGGCAACACCATGCGTGTTCAAGTTGAAGATCGCTATTAAATGATTCCAGAGAATCCATCGGTTTCGTCCCTTCATTTGCGCTCTGCGAAGTACATACATCCATTGGATTCTGATATTACGGTAGCCAGCCAATACTTATAACAATCATTGGCAACTCCAAGTCTCCAAAGTCTCCAACCCACTAGTAGCTACATATGTATTCCGAAGTGCGGAGTTCAAAAATGCCGATTTCTGATCCGCTTCAACTCGCCACAATAGAACCGACAATCATCTATGCATCATGTAGGCCACAGTGCTTTGTTTCCTAGGGAGCCAGATTTGTTGCCAACGTTATGGGATGGACCTCTTCACTGAACAATGCACATCAGCCACGAGCTTTGTCCGTTGACGTGGCTTGGATGTGGCCATTTCGCTTTGGAGTGGCCCAAACGTCGACAGTTGTGAAATAGTTAAAATGCCTTTCTATGTGAAGGAATTTGTCTTGCCCGTCCCCATACCATTTGGCCGATCTCATCTTATGCCGTATTTGCCCTCGCGCTATCGCTACACAGCGGAATACCACCCCCGTCAAAGACCCTCCAACACTCCATACCTTTCAAACACGGGAGTGTTCACACGGTCTCATGCAATATCTCACCAACGCTCTCCTCTTCTGCCCATCTCTGCCAATGAGCCAAACTCGTCTTCATGGGGCTTTTTCGACAGATTGAAAAACATGTGGTCCTGGAAAGACAATGGTCTCTCGGCTAGTACCAAGACTGTCCTACACAACCCATTGTATCTCCCATCGCCATCCGAA
Organism: Termitomyces sp. K1Aa; assembly: GCA_018221735.1. Classification (NCBI taxonomy): domain Eukaryota; kingdom Fungi; phylum Basidiomycota; class Agaricomycetes; order Agaricales; family Lyophyllaceae; genus Termitomyces; species Termitomyces sp. K1Aa. The sequence goes on from JABAJX010009943.1 coordinate 11,989, forward strand.
TTCTCACATCCTCGTCCGGCTCCGCTACCTCCCAGTGCGGTTGATCGTGTCCCTTATGACGCGCCATATTCTCGGCCTCCTCTTCGGCAGAATATCAATATCATTAACAAGCCCCGCGTCTTGGATATATCGCCAATTGTTTCGTCTATTCGTGAAGGAGAGGAGTTTCTCGCCAGGGAACAACCCCCCCTTCAGAGTCTTGTTCCTCGTCATTCCAAACGTTCTCGTCTATCCCTCTCCCCCCGTCATAACGTACGTGAGACTCGTCACCAAGATGATGGTGCGCGAAAACGCGTACGATTCTCTACAGAGTCTTTACCCTCAAAATTGGGTGGAACGGTCATGTACAGATTGCCTCCCCACAAAACACGTTGTATGAGATCGAGGAGTAATCGATTTTTACCCTTTGCGGACTGGGTTGCATATTACTGCAATAACATCCTCACTGAAGACACTTGCAGTAAATTGTGGGTCAAATTCTAATTGAGAGGCTCTCGTTACTGATAGAATGTTGCAGGGTGATGACACGCATCGATGAAAAGCTGGTGGCGCAGCGAATAACGTCCATCTTTGAAGAATATTTTCCTAGGAGAAATTCAGTCGATAGTTTTGAAGCCCCTACTGCCACCTTTTTAGCCCTCTGGTACTTGGGCCGACTTTTTCGTCGCGGAATTTTCTGCTTCTCTGATGTTGACGCGCTGGGTGCTCCTGAAGCTGTGATAAGAGTATTTCTCCTGGGCCTCACGATAGCAGATAAATGGCTGAATGATGGCTCAAGACGGCTCAAAGACTGGTACGTTCATCTTGCAAGTCATCCGAGAGCAAACCAAGAGCGGCTGATTTTTGTATCAGGAGCAAATTTTGCCGCCTTCCTCTTTGTTCTCGAACATCTGTAGAGAAGAGAGCCTTGAGGATGCTGGACTATAACATCTGTATCACAAACTTAGAGTGGCGAGACTGGCTAGATAGGCTCGAACCATCGACAAGAAAATTCGTTTCGGAAAACTTTACTCATTCGACGCAAATTACCGCAAAGGTAGCACTAGAGACTCTTCGCCGAGAGAAGACGCTGGAAGATACTTTCATTCGTGGTCCTCTCCGACCGCGGGAAGTAGAAATTTCATCTGAATCGTTGTACTTTCTGCGCGAGGACTTGCTTGCTGATTAATTAGTTCTGAATATCAACGTAATTTTTCGTGTAATTTATACTGCTGTGGATCTCTTAACGTCTTATGCCAACACCTTTGTCTCTTTTGTTCCTCCTTTGTTCCCTCTTCGAGCGGGGAGAAACGACTGGAAGATACGAGGTGATTGGTCACGTGATCTATGAATAAGGTCGCGGTTTGCGGTGTTGCCACTCATCTAAACCGCTTTCACTCATCGAAATTGCTCATAACAAACAAGTATCACCATGGCAAACCCCACCAACACGTCTGTAAGTATGGACATTGATGAGGCCGCCATCGATGAAGGCCTCTACTCACGCCAACTGTATGTGACTTTAATCTGATCTCCCGCATACCTAGCTGACTGACTCGTCCGGTCTAATAGTTATGTTCTTGGACATGAGGGTAAGCACCTGAGAGCCACCTCGTGAATGCCGATATCTAATCTCCTGAAAGCGATGAAAAGAATGGCCACCTCAAATGTCCTGATTGTTGGATTACAAGGGTTGGGTGTTGAAATAGGTCGCGTTCTTTCTTCCATAATACCTTATGCATTGGCTAACATCGCATGGACAGCCAAAAACGTTGCTTTGGCTGGCGTCAAGTCCGTTACAATCTTCGATCCTGAGCCCGTAACAGTTCAGGACCTCAGCTCGCAGGTAGACAATTGACATCGCCTATCAGTCATCTATTCATCAGATTCTAGTTCTTCCTTCGTACAGAAGACATTGGAAAGTCACGAGCAGAGGCGACCTTACCCAGATTAGCTGAATTAAATTCATATGTTCCTATACGCAACTTGGGTGGAGTTCCTGGTCAACAAGTCACTGTAGATCTGGTCAAAGGGTTCCAAGTGCGTATTGGTCTCCTTCAAGTTCGCTTTTACTTAATGGAAACAGGTTGTTGTATTGTGTGGCGTCCCGTACGAGAAACAACTAGAGATCAATGACTGGACTCATCAGAATGGCGTACACTTCATTGCAGCCGAGACTCGTGGTTTATTTGGGTACTGTGTTCAGCTTTTGTCTATGAAAGGATATACATCCTTACCTTATTGACGCAGAGCTGTCTTTAATGACTTTGGTTCGAAGTTCACATGTGTAGATCCTACCGGAGAACAGCCATTGACAGGAATGATTGTTTCTGTTGACCAGGTAAACTCCTTACTTCTTATTTTTTATCAGTGACAATTCAGTCCTCGCTTTGCAGGATTCTGAAGGACTGGTGACCTGCTTGGACGAAACCCGTCACGGGCTGGAGGACGGCAACTTTGTTACCTTCACTGAAGTACAAGGAATGGTCGAACTGAATGATTGTGAACCACGAAAGGTGACCGTTAAGGGACCATACACATTCACCATCGGTGATACCTCCAATTTGGGGACTTACACCACCGGAGGGATATTCACACAGGTCAAGATGCCCAAAATCATTGAATTTGTACGTTCTGCATCAGGTGGTTCGCAATCGACTCCATTCATAAGTTCTACAGAAAAGCCTGAGGGAATCGCTGGGAGCACCGGAGTTCTTTATAACGGACTTTGCTAAGTTTGATCGTCCTGCCGCTCTCCATACAGGTTTCCAGGCTCTTAGTCAGTTCCGCTCACAAAATAATCGGTTTCCTCGTCCAAGAAATGCGGAAGATGCTGCTGCAATTGTTTTACTGGCAAAGGCAATTGACGAGAACGTCGATGAAAAAATTGTGACAGAATTGGCGTATCAAGCTACAGGAGACTTGTCCCCCGTGATTGCCGTGATTGGTGGCTTTGTTGCCCAAGAGGTACTCAAAGCATGTTCCGCCAAATTCCACCCAATGGTCCAGCACCTTTACTTCGACTCTTTGGAGTCCCTTCCCACAACGCTACCCACGGAAGCAGACTGTCAGCCGATAGGTTCACGCTACGATGGTCAAATTGCTGTCTTTGGTAAAACGTTCCAGGAGAAGATTGCGAATCACAGACAATTCCTCGTCGGTTCAGGAGCTATTGGTTGCGAAATGTTAAAGAATTGGAGCATGATTGGTTTGGCTAGTGGCCCACGCGGTATCATCCATATTACCGATTTGGACACCATCGAGAAGAGTAACCTAAACCGCCAGTTCTTATTCAGGGCGAAAGATTTGGGGAAGTTCAAAGCTGAGGTGGCTGCCGCCGCCGTATCTGAAATGAACCCTGATCTGATTGGAAAGATCCTGGCGAAGCAAGAACCAGTTGGGCCCGATACTGAAGGTGTGAAGGAATGCACTTTACTTTGCAATTTTGTCTCATTCCAGGTTAGGCGTGTACGACGAGGCCTTCTTTGATGGTATTAACGGAGTTACGAATGCCCTGGACAATGTGAAAGCTCGTATGTTCCTCATAATTAACGTCAACTTTAAATAGCTGAAACGTCGCAACAGGTCTTTACATGGATCAACGATGTGTCTTCTACAAGAAGCCGCTTCTTGAATCAGGAACTTTAGGAACTAAGGGCAACACTCAAGTCGTAATTCCTAATCTCACCGAGTCATATGGATCGTCTCAGGATCCCCCGGAGAAAGAAACACCTTCATGTACTGTCAAGAGCTTCCCTAATGCCATCAATCATACCATCGAGGTACGCTGTTGTGCGCATCGAATCAGCTCATCCTTCATGATGCGCTTTTAGTGGAGTCGAAAGCAGTTTGAAAACTTATTCATCAAGCCTGCTCAAGCTGTCAACGCATATCTTTCAGAACCAAATTATCTGGAAAGCAACCTCAAATATTCGGGCTCGTCGAAGGAACAAATCGAACAAATTGTTTCTTACCTTGTCACTGATAAGCCTTTGACCTTTGAGGAATGCATTGTATGGGCTCGACTCCAATTCGAGCGGGATTACAACAATGAAATTCGCCAACTGCTCTTCAGTCTTCCTAAAGATGCTGTCACCACAAGCGGCCAACCCTTCTGGAGCGGACCCAAAAGGGCACCTGATCCATTGGTTTTCGATTCGAGCGATGTAAGTGCTAATTGTATCAACCCTAGACATGCTCTCACCTTGCGTAGCCCACGCATCTTGAATACATAATTTCTGCTGCCAATTTGCATGCGTTCAATTATGGTCTGAAAGGCGAAAGGGATCCAGCCGTTTTCCACAAGGTGGCTGATTCTGTCATCGTTCCTGAATTCACACCTCGAAGTGGTGTCAAGATCCAGGTGAACGAGAACGAGCCAGTTGGACAGACCGTTGATGGAAGTAAGTCTTGTTCATCTGATCCCTCTGCTCGAATTTTACGCAAAACCGACAGTGGACGATGGAGAAGACTTGAAGTTGAAACTTCCTTCACCGTCGTCTTTGGCCGGATACCGTCTTACTCCGGTCGAATTCGAAAAGGACGATGACACTAATTTCCATATTGATTTCATCACCGCCGCATCTAACCTTCGCGCGATGAACTACAAGATTGAACCTGCGAATCGCCACACAACGAAGCAGATTGCCGGGAAGATCATTCCTGCTATCGCCACCACCACGTCCCTTGTGACTGGCTTGGTATGCTTGGAGCTTTACAAGGTCCGCTTTGTCCATATCAGCCACAATTGGATACTAATCAATTCAATTTAGGTTATCGATGGCAAAAATAAGCTCGAGGACTACAAGAACGGGTTTGTAAATCTTGCCCTTCCGTTCTTTGGTTTCTCGGATCCTATTGCTGCTGGTGCGAAGAAGTACGGCACCACTGAGTGGACGCTCTGGGATCGATTTGAGTTTGCAAATGATCCAACACTCAATGATATCGTCACATGGTTCAAGACGAACCATAATTTGGAGATTACGATGGTCAGTCAAGGTGTGAGTATGCTCTGGAGTTCCTTTGTAGGCAAGAAAAAGGTGCGTAAAGTTGAGGGCATTGCTCCTTCACATTTGACGTCATGATTGCAGAGCGAGGAGAGATTACCGATGAAATTTAGCAAGCTCGTGGAGCATGTCAGCAAGAAGGCTATTCCTCCACATGTCAGACAACTTGTCGTTGAGATCATGGTGTCAGATGAAGACGGGGAAGATGTGGAGGTATATATCAGCTTATTTCAATCGCTTGATCTTCGGCTCATAACTGCGTACAGGTCCCATTCCTTGTTGTGAAGATCTAGGCTGTTTTACGCCCAACATAGCATTAATAGTTGTATCGCCATCAAGATAGATGTATATTATCAGATTTCTGATCCTTCTTCTACTGTGAAGAAGTCTGTTCAACTTGTCTTTCTCCTATCAACCAGAATCAGATAAGACAAACTGCACTGCAGTAACACCCATGTGGTGAGAATGGGGCGGAAGGAGGGGACGGAAGTGGTGGAATGGAGGACAAAGTCAGGAAGGGGTGAGGAGGTGAGGAGGTGAAATGGGAAAAGATGGAGCTAAAATAAAAGTATGTTTTTGTGCGTTTTATATCAATAGGTGCGTAGACTTGATAAAGAAAACGTGCCAAAAGGAAGTATACAAGCCGATACCAGCTGACGAAATGGCAAAAAAAGGTGCAGTGAATGAGAAAGTATTAGTGGTTGTACGCTCGACTATGGATGTCAAAGAAGACTAAGAAAACATTTGTCAGAGAAGAAGGGCCGTAAGCATACATCGAGGCAGACAAAGTTCGTATGCATCCGTGTGACTCGTAACGAAGTTGAGTGTTCAGTACAACATGCCATCCACATCCAAGGTATGAAATGTATGCAGGGTGGGACGAACAGAAATGAGGCACAGGTCGGCTCCAGGATACAAGGCCCAAGTTCCTATACTTATGGACAGAACGGTATGTCGACAAAAGTTGTTGGGAAGCCTGAAAAAGATATGATGTAGAAGAAGGGCGGTGAAGATGGATTGGGTCGGATATTCACATGGCGAGAAGTGAAAAAATACACGCAACGGCAGTAGATGAATGGAAATGAGCCGCAAAGCGCAACTATGCCGGGTTCCGGGTATGACCATAAAGTAGTGATGAGTAAAAGAGACACGAAGATGTCGATCTAGATTCGACATGGGTTGATGATGATGCAGATTTGGGAATGAGAACATCAGGTTCGGAGCCATGCCTGCTGGTAATTGACGTTATGAATGGGCGCAAACGCAGTACCGTGATATTGGTAATGACCGGTCCCCATCCACGCAGTCTCGCCTTGCCTGTGCGGTGCGAACTCGTTGGCGGTCATGCGAAGATTACTGCACTGATACTCAAATCGGGACTGGGAGTACGTGCGAGTATGTTGTGAGACCTGGAAATTCTCGTCCTCATACGACGAGAGAGACTGAGACTGGGAGCGGGCATGCGAGATGGGGATCTGTGGGACATATGGATAGGTGCTGTATGTCATCTGATGACTGGCATTGGTGATGACAGGGAAGTCAAAGACGTAACTTGACTGTGGTTTGACTGGTGCATAGGGAATACCATTCCAGTGATACTGCGCATAGACATCAACAGGGGGGTGATAGGGTGCTGGATATGCGGCCGCAACGTGTAGGATGGGTGGTTGAACAGCCACATATTGACCACTAACACGGTTCCTCTCCCGATGAATAGGCTCGTCACCAGCAGGACTCCATTTGGCTGGGGGAGGCAGCGACTTCTCGAGGTCATGTATGTCCTGTCGCTCCCAGTTCGGTGCAGAGGGGACTAGATTGCTGGCAACGTTGAGGGTTTGATTGGATTTGGAGTGATGATGTGCTGCGGCGCTAATACGGCGCTTGGGGAGGTACTCCTCTCTAAGTGGACCGTCCTCGTCGAGATCGATCTCCATGACTTCAGAAACCATAGCCTGCTCCTTTTCCAATCTCTCACGCTTCCTCTCCTCAAGCCCAACGAAGACAGGCTGCGGAACAGAAGAGATGTTGGAGGTAGCTGGTACTTGGATGATCTCGTCGATAGCTTTGCGAATGATAGAATGAGGATTGGTCGACGGCCGTGAGATAGGTTGCGAATGCATCGGTGAAGCTAACGACATGTGGTAAGACAAGAGGTCTAACAACCATTGAGACCAGTCTTGTGAAGAAATGGTCAAGTCATAGTCGAAAATATCCAAGGTCAGGGATTCGAGCTTATTCAAAGCCTGGATAGGAACGTTGGTAATGTTATGCCTATACAGAAAAGAGAAAAGTTAATCCTGCAATCGAGGAGAAAAGTTATTGACTCGCCATGTCTTATTTGAGAATGTGTGATCATCTAGCCATTTGTTCGCAAGCATGCAACCCAAGACAATGAGGCGGAAGGGCGCGCTTGCCTCCGTGGCTTCCGTGCCAAGACCATTATACGAGTCCCCGAGTAATGCAGCCCTGAAGTTCGCTTCTTTATACTGTTCAGGTCCAAGTGGTACCGCATTCATATAAACGGGAAGTCGAGTAATGTACCAAATAGCAAGAAAGACAGCAGACGGCTGCAAGAGGGTAGAGAGGAGCAATGAATGGATTGACGTTGTCAAGTGATTCGGAGGCGAGTTTGCATAGGGCATTAGAGATTGACCACTGAAATCCAAGCGTCAGGATGAATACTTTTGTGTGAGGTGTCAAGGACTTACGCGGGCCGTGCAAACGCCGCCGAAAGGCTGAAACCTGTAGTGCAAACCTTCCAAACATAGTTTGCAACCCATTCTGCAAGGGGTTCGGCTAGCTTCTTATAACCAATGGTGGCACAAGGAGTAACGACTTCGGGCACCGAAACAGGGGCTGGTTCTTGGGATTGAAGAGGTACCTGGTAGACGGGCTCGGTTGGGTAGCACCGGGGGCGACATAACTTGTCTTGATAAGTATACTCATGAGGTGCCACATTGTTGGAGTAAGTGGCTTCATAGGCCCGATCAACATATACGCCAAAAGGAGTGATAGGTTGCAATGGGCTAGAGTCCCTATCTTGGCCGCTGGCAGCTCCGGGCGATTGATCGTCCTCAAAGATTGGAGAGTATGTGTCTCCAATATAGGGTTCTTCGAAAGATGGAATGACCGAGACAACCGAACCTTCTTGGACATGAGCAGGTGTCATACTGTCATCATCGATCCCCATGGGCGAGGGTGCGCTCCACCGACTCCTGGTCTCGAAGCGACTGCCCATGGATGGGTTATCAAAGGTGATCTCGTCATTGGCGTGAGCGTCCGGGAGAGAACGTGGCGCCATTTGCTCGGGTAGCTGGCCTGTCACGAGCAGGTTGTTAAGGGGCGGAGTACTCGCTTCAGCGTGTGTTCCTTTAATAACGGACGCGTTGCCCGCGCCAGTCAACCCTCGAAAAAAATCCTGCTCAGGCAGACGGACAGCAGAACGAGCGTCTTCCTCCCAAATTCTGCGCGGCTTTGTCCTCCGCCAAGTTGGCAGCGAATTAATCCACTGCTCGCGAGTGCCGAACGAGGGTGGAGGCCCTGTCGGAGACACCGGGAGAGTACGGGTGAGCGACTGGAAAGAGTTCGAGTGGGCGTCACTGGTGGATGCTTGCTTGAGAACTGGATGAGAGGGTGGCTTTGAGTAACGGGGGACAGGAACCGGCATCTGAAGATGGGGGTAGACTAGAGTGTAGCGCCAAAGACACGAAAGACGTGAGGCTGGCAGCTAGACTCTGATCTGGATGCTCCTTTGAAGTGCGGAGCAAAGGGGCGTCGTGAGTTGTTGTCGTGAGGGGAACAGGACACAGAGAAAGAGACGGCTGGCTAAGGTGGCGTACGCACAGCGAAGGCGTGCCTTTTAGTGGATAGTAGTACTGTTGTCAGCCTAACGAGCCCAGCTGGGATTTGTAGAGTGCTAGGCGGTAAGATGGCCCTCTTCAGTCTTCGCCGTCGTTGTCTGGCGGTGGTGAGCGAGCAACAGAGACCGGGCAACAGGAATCGACAGAAGAGGGTCGATCCACCGAGTGGTTGGTGATGAGAACTGAAAATTCCAAAGTGAATCACATATTTCAACCGGCCAGCTTATGTAAGCCTCGGTTTCCACAGGACCTGCGTTCGACCTCGTGCCATCGATTAGTCCAACAACGGGACAATGGCCGTTATCAAACTAAACAACGTGCCCAATCACATCCTTCGATATCACCATATCGATCTCCAATGTTACCTGTACTGTGTTCTTGTCTTATGAAGGCCACGCAATTACACGCCGTGCCACGGACAACCACACTTGTGGCCACAGATCAAGACGTAAACTTTTGCCTGCGCAGTTCATGCCCATCTCATTCGTCAGCATGCATGCAAATATCGTAGATTCCATCCTGTTTTAGCCACGGGTGTGAATGACACCAGCCAATGTGAGATTTCAGCGGGTCGGATCATCGCCCATGACTTGGCGGAGTCACCGGCGGGTCCTTGGGTGAAACCAGGAAGGAAAAGACCGAACTGCATCATTGGGAAGGAGTTTATTGTCATCTTCTCGGGTAAAAAGATAAGCCCATGAGACCTGGACCAACATGGTGAACTAGTGGCTACTAGTGAGGTACCTGGTTTGTCCGATCGATAATCAATAATACCGAGGGCCGGGGGATTTGGAAGGATGCTCAATCCCGACAAAGGGGAGATGATAAATAAGTAATATATCTCATGGCGAGGCGCGCCGTACGTAGCTCAAACAGGACAGGTGTTGTTAGGTATTGATTGATGTGCACGACTCTGACAAATACCTAACTTGTTCTGCTAGAACCTGAACACTTCAGCGAGGAATGGCGTTTCCTCAGTTACCCTCGTACATGAATTCCCAAATACAAGATACGAATGGATTGCCTTCTGCTTCTACGCTTGATTCCATAACTCTCGGGCAGCTCAAAGCAATGGTAGGGTCTGTGCCCAAACCAAAGGTATGCTCATGCAACTCATGAGCCATGGTTGAATCAAGACGCGTTCCGTTCAACAGCAATCCGTCTTTGATTATGTATACGATGATGAAGATACTGTTATGAATGAGATCGATGAGTTCTACGCGTATGTTGAAATGCCTCAAGTCGCGGAGAATTTGAAAGCTTGGGAAGGATCTTTTGCATCAGGTGCTTTATGCCATCTCTCCTTCATTTAAGACAACACTCACACGAATTTCAACGTGTCATAATAAAGAATGGACGAAAACGCCTCCATCTCAACGCAAAGCTCATGTCGAACTTCTATTGGAAAGTCTTGAACACCGTGATGCCGAAGTCCGCTTCATCAATGCACGCCGGCTTTTCTACATCCTTCAAGGTTTGAACGCGCTGTAGTACGCTTATTACACGTAATTCCTAATGCGTGCTCTTTGTTTTCCAGGTACATTCGGCGAAACGACATCGCCTGAACATCAACTGCACTGGGTATTCGAAAACTGCAAAGTTGTTAGATCCGCCAATGGCGTCAGCTCCATCGTTGACGCCATGAAAATTGCCAGTTCAAAACATGACATGCTTTGGTGCGGCTAGATTTGTCCCTTTAAGCTTTGTGTCTCATCCTCATGGCAGCGGTCTATCCGATCTTGATGCTTCACAATTCAATATCTCAGCTCAAGAGAAAGCAGATCTTACAGATGAGGTTGTTACCGAGATCTACATCTATCTAGGGATGTTGTACCATTTGATTGAAATATTCAAAGGGCATGACGATTTTGCTGATGAACTGAGTATGTATGACCCAACCTAAATATTCGGTGTGTGACTAAATAACATACGAATTTTAGTGAGCCTTGATCCTCCTCTACCTGTCTACCTGTTCAACGTCATCGCCGGTCTTCGTGACAAAGGCGTCAAGACATACCCGATCAAGAAGGTTCGCTCACGTACTCTTTGGTCATCTCGGTCCATTATCAACTCTATTTAGCTACTTCTAGTCCTCTGGAAGACTCTTCTGACATGCTGCGGAGGGATCCGTGAGCTCGCTAGAGTCAAAAAATGGTCAAGAGATCTAGCTGAGTTACCGCCCTCAGCAGAGACAGGTAAAAACGTTTACCCCCTGTGATTAATTCATTTCTTGAATCCCAAACTCAGTCGATCATATCAAATCATCCCCTCTGGATATTGAAACATTCCGACAGGAGACGGCCGTCAAGTACCCTACGTTCACTCCTCCTCAGCAACCAATATTTCAGCCATCACCCGTAGTTCCAGATCCTCAAAAAGGTTTCAAACCAGCCAATCCACGACTATATACTTCCAAGTTGGCTCAGGCATACTCACCTATTCCTGTACGGCATCATTACCATCATGACGATGACACAAGCATAGGATTACCTGGGGGATCGCACCAACATTTCCAACATCAACAACTACCGCAAAACTATCGCCCCCTTCCCCAACCAGCTACTCCGGCGCCCTCACCACCACCTTCACCAAAGCCTAAAAAGCAGCAGTATCAAACCGATCAAAACCGACCGTTCTTGTTCCCTTTTCCCAAAGGTCAATTCGGAAAAGATGCCCGATATGTCCCTTTCGCTATCAGCGAGGCGGACCAACTGTTCAATAAGCATATGTACATAAGTTTATCTTTATGGCAAATGTGGCGCACCCGAGAGGATTGTATCACTGCTGAAAGTGGGCTTGACCATATGCCCGGCGAAGATGAGTTCCAGTCTTCCACGTTCACTACTAATGTAAGGACCTATTTAAATTCTGCAAGATCCAAGTGTCTTGATATCTGTTACCTTTTCAGCAGGATCCTGAAGTCGCCGAGCCTTTACCGGATATCGCGTTGCTTGATGCGAAAATTGAAGAAGCGATGAAGACAATGGAGACATCTGATTCGAGCGCCGAGAGGAGAAGAGCTAGAGAACGTAAGGAAGACCTTATGCGCCTCAAACGTGTTGAACAGATCTATGTTAGTTATTATCGTATGGAGGAGAGAACGTGTTGATATCTTTTTACGCAGAGTGCGGTACTTCCTGGGATCAACGGGTGGGTAAGCGTACTGTTGAAGCTACTTCTGGCGACCGTATCACCCGATCGAAACATGCAAGGACCCCAATCGTCAACTTCCTCTGTCTTTCCCCCGGGCGTAGTGTCTCGTAAGTGGTTTTCATTTCCTTCTCTTCTAAAATTCATTTTCGAATCTACAGCCCATGAACAACCTGTTGCACCTCCACCAACTTTGGATGAAATAGACGTGACTCGACATCGCGAGGTCACTTCGAAAGCGGTCTCCGCCATCCTTCTACTCATCTTGAAGTGGTTCAAAGTTTCGCGTAAGGTTAAGCTATATCTCTCAGCAAATATCTTTTTGACACAATGTCAGACGTCATGAAATTCCATCATCTGGGCCAGCACTTGCTTGACACGAACTGTCTCCTTTTAATTCTCAAGATATTTGGCTTGCAGGAAGTTGCGACCTCTGTTGTCTCTAAAGCTGATGCTCCAGATCACAAGTACGTAGATACTTGATGTGAAAATACCCGTGCTCATTGCATTCACAGCTTCTTCCGATATTGTCTCCTCAACTTTTCGAGAAATCCACATCCTGTCCGTCCTGAAGAGAACCAACCGCGATCCTCACGCTATACTCAGATCAAAACCACGATACTTCCTAATGGAGAGAAACATGAGGAGGAGATTGAGTATGTGTCCGAGTACTCGTGGCGGAATTTCTTCTCGGCCATCAACTTTGCGAAGATCATGCAAAAGTTATCCAAAGGTCGTTCGCACCGAATATGGATGCTTGTCCAATACAAAAGCTCGGTTAGCACTTTGCTTTGTACATTGAGGACATCTCTGAACTAAGCGTAATGAAACAGGCAATACTCAAGCGAGTGCTGCGGGTCAATCACCCGATGTTGCAGCTGCATGTCCTCAAATTAATCAAGAGTCAGGTTCCATTCTGTGGACGGAAATGGCGGCAATGTACGTATACGTAACGATCTCTATTCATTTCTATTCACGGGTGAACCCTTTTATACAGCGAACATGAAAGTTATTACTTCGATCTATTTGAATTGTCGACCAGATCTTCGTGACGAGTGGCTAACCGGATCTGAAGTCGATGACGCAACAGATGCTCAAGTGTGTTTATCCTGTTTGAATAAGTAACTTCATCTCATCGGGTTCCATGTATCAGGCCCAGGAATGGGCATTACGGCACCTTGTCAAGTTTTGTGAGTGCTTGCAGGTCTCTTTTACAGTAATTACTCATTTCTCCGTCTCCTGTAGACAACAATAAGCGATATGGGCCCGTAGCGACTTCCAATCAACATGGTTCTTCGATTCACAGAAGAAGTGGTAGCATGTCCCATCCCATTGATGGTTTACCGGGCCCAGAGCTCGCAAATCTCCTGCGGCCGCTGAGTACGCCGAACACCGTCGATTCCGACGTCTTCCCACCTGCACGCGCCCAAGCCCCAGATACTTCAATATTCCTGCCTTATATCACTGAAGACATCGCGTTTGAAGAAGAATACGAAGAATACCTTTCAGATATGGGTTGGTCCGACTCGGAATCAACTACGACCGACGGGCCCTTGTTCCCCGGGGCCACTTCCGCATGGCACCGACTTCCGGCATTCGCATCTGAAATGGCAGACGGTATCAGTGACAGTGAAAGCATCGTTTCGATCGGCGATTTGGGTGATGACGCGCGTCTTGACTCTGGTCGCGATGATGATCGTGATGCGGTCGACGAGAATCTCAATAATTGGGAGGTACGTAGCACTCGCCTCGGTGCCATGGGAAAGTTTCAACACATGATTGTAGCATATGAGTCCCAAGACAATGGCCGCTCTACCGAAATCCCCCGCAGGTACTCGTCGCTCGAGCTCTGGGAGTGGGCTTCGGCCTGTTCTACCTTTTGGACTTGATGATGGAAGTGCTATTGATGCAGATGAAGAGGAAGAACTCGCAGTTGGCCCGGTGCCTAAGGATGAGTCCAATCCGTTCGCCTCCGGTGCTGGTGTCGATGAGGTAGAGTATGCTTACGGGTAAGTGGTATTTTTGCTTTTCCCCTCATCGCAGAATCTTTGACTTTCTATGCGTGTTAGGGTCTGATTTGGCGTATTGCACACGCAAGAAAAGTGCAGTTCCCCTTTGTCGCATACAGAGCTCGATCTAATAAGGTAGACTTACCAATCCTTTGTTTTTTCATTGAGCCGGAATGTGGAATATGGTTGAAAACGAAAAGCCTTCTTGAATCCTGGATCGTAGGTCACCTACTGAAACCATTTTAGTTAGCGGCATCTGGATGTCAACTTATTGGAGATTCGAGCGTCGACACGGAAGAATCTGCATATCCAATCCAAAAAATCTTAAATGGTGCATCGTCCAACTCTCAACTTGTATGTAGACATCTGCACACACCTCTAAAGAAGGAAGTTTGTGGATCTTATTGAGAACAGCGATCTATCCTTCTCTATCCTGTCCTTTATACTTACGTGGTAGGATTTGGCGAATTCCGAATGCATGCGGTTTACTCACCTTAAGAAAGCCCATCATGGTATCACTCATGACTTTTGAGCACTTGAGATCGGATCGGCTAATAGGCCAGCAAGCGGATACATATGTAACTTCACCCAAGCCATGAGACTGACGTGTATCTACAATGCTGCCAGCCTTGTAGACTTTGCCGTTTCCTCAACCATCATGCATCAGCCGCTGCCATAATGACACTGACAGTGGTTATAATTCAAATCGTCAACAGTCCCACCAATCAGACGGATTTCCATGGCTCAACATTGATCAAGGCCATGCTTACTAGTCAATTGAAGTGCTTTCTTACCCAGAGCCGACTTGGTTCTTGAAGCAACTCGGGTTACCATGCAGGATAAAAACGACCTGTCCTGAATTAGTTGCTGCACTTAGACTCAAAATGACCATTACAGACTGCCATACAAAGCTTTCGGCTAAACCTGTTGATGTTAACCCTGCTGATATTTCGTATGGCAAGGGAGTAAGTTTGATATGTAGTACCCGATTGGACGACTTTTCGGGCGAATACACCAGTCATCTTCCTGACTTGTCTAATGATGACACATGGATTATGCATTGGCGCAATTGTGAATGGTGCGAGATTTTTCGCGATGTAGAAGAGTGATTATACCGGTGGGGCCGATTTGGACAATCAATCACCACATCTCTGAACTACAAGTCAGTACAGATTATTCGACCAGTTTGGCGAGTGCTGAAAGATGCTGAAAGTCCTGAGAGCTGGGACGGCAAATCTCACGCTCCTCGACGGAGTTGAGTGCTCGAAGTGGTATGGTAACAGCGCCGTCGCTTTCTGAACCATCAACTCTCGTCGCTTCGTCATCTATATCCCCAGGCGTATATCGGTAATATGCCCTCCGAAGGCTAAGAACCATTCTAGCACCCATAACACAAGTTGCCGCGGTGAAGAAGCCCTGAAGGAGTCTAAACCGCTCAGGCTGGGAATGTGAGCGAATTTCTTAACGCTTTGCATGTCTTAAACTCACATCAAGGATAAACCAAACGCCTGCATTCGCAATGGATGATGGCAATATCCTAATATCTTGTGGCTTGAGTTGCTGTTTGTATAAGTAGATAACGGTGAAAACAATGGAACGTACACAGCATAAAATTTGAGAGTGTCATCTCGGAGGACATCCCACATGGCAACGCCTAAAACCAGGACATCGTGCGTCTGGGTAGAGCGACGAAAGAAAGCGTAGAGAGAAAGCACAAAAATCACACAGTCAAACCCAATCGAAGGAATCCACACGCTGTGATAGATACGTGGAACCCTTTGTGGCGTACAAAGCAACACACCTGGAAATGCATCTCTACGTACTAAGGACGTACGAAGCAAGGATTCAGCATATATTAAGGAAAACACTAGGTTCAAATAATCACCGTCAAGAGCGCGTTGAGAGATAACCAATATCACGGTCATGATGCTGATTTGAGCGACGTAGAAAGCCAGGCACCCAGCAATGACGAACTTGTTCCGTCGGTAGATAGCAAAAGTTCGAAAGAGCATGACACCTTTCTGATTGAGCCAGTAAAGATCGGAAAAAGTGTGACGAGGCTCACATTGTATGGACCAAACGAGGGCGGCAGTAAACCACCCTTGTAGAATCAAGAGCCTGCTGCCTGAATCCGATCTCAAATCAGCGCGACGAAAAAGGGAGATTCAAAAGACAAAGTGCTGACAGCTGGAGATGAAATGTTGGCAATCGTTTCGGGAGGTCAGAAAGAGATAGTTACATACAACTAACGATAAATGTATCAGATGGAGACAAGAACGTTTAAGGCGATAATGTACCTCATCCGACGGCGGTACAATAACAAAAACTATATAGGAAGGGTTAGTCCGAATTTGCATGGCCAGACGATTGCCTTACGCATCGTCGAGGTGCTAAACGAAGATTCAGTCCTCCTATTCAACACGAATCAAGTATCACTTACACTAAGAGAATGGTGCCGAAATACCGATTCTTTGGACCAATGTGGTAGCAACATAAGTAGGCGTCGACATGGCTATGGTACAGAAGCTCACCCAAATAAAGACAGTTTTCGCAAGAGTATGCGGTTTGATCTTTCAATGAGAGGAAGTTTCAACACGGCACTGACCGAATTGAAAAAATTGTTAAAACCTACCCAAACGAGGTTTATCTAACAAGAAGATTTATAATCGAGTTCAAGGATAGAATTATAAGACGTATGTAGATCTACCTCTTTATCAAGAGTGATCACTGAAACGCGTAAGCAAGGAAGATTGTAATATTTCACTACCAACGACTCACGGTGGTCATAAAGAGTAACTATGGATGGAACGACTGGAAGGGAAAATGTGTGAGCTACCACAACACCATCGAAACGACTCACGTTGACATATTCTTATAACGTGGGCCATGTAATGAGCATGATGAAGATCTTCCTGAATGAGCGTCATCCAATAGGCATGAGGTGGGATGACATTCAAAAATTTGTCGGTTTGTATAAATACTTAATGTGGTGGGGACGAAGCCCATCAGGACGTTAGGACAGGAAGTTTCTTACAGGACCCTTAAGCAATTTTTTGCACGTCGATAAGTAGAGATCAGCCATCGAAGCGGTAACCGAGATCAATAACTTAAGAAATATGTAACTGGGAAGCCGATTGTCCGAGAATTCGGGCTATACTTATGAAAGATTCATAAATACTTGTCTGTGTATCAACAAAATGTAAAGCACCTTGAATTTGTCTAGCACATATTTTCCCAAGGTAACAACAGTGCCAAGAATATGAGTAAATCATGAAGCTTCAAGCTCGAGGAGTATGGAAAAAGTTAAGATCCAGTCTTGAGATCATCGGTTTGTACTCTTGGATTAGAAATGAGAGTTGCGAGTGACCATTCATACGATGGAGATACATGGGAAAAATCAAGGACGAAGGATGTGGCCAAAGAATCGGGCGCAGAGGTGTGGCAATTTTCTCCCATGGTATTCTGGAGCAATTGGATACGGCTTTCGACGGCCTTCAGTGTAGGGCACTCTCAATTGAGACCAATCAGGGAATTGATCGGAGGCGATAGAAAGACAAGACGTGAATGTAGACGCCGCTAATGCTACTGCTGACTGCTTATCTGCCGACTATAGGCTGCAGAAGAAAGCAAGGGAGCAAGTTGAGTGTGCCTGTAAAAAGGCTCGAAATTGCTATCTTATTGTTTGTGTGTACCGACTTTGGACGCTGTTTTATCGTGTCTTCCACAATTTGGACGCTGTCGGGTCATGTTGAACTCAGTGGCCGCAGACACACCAACAACCCTCTTCCTCACTGTTCGTGTCGGTGACGCGCCCTGCAGCTCATCATGCTGAACAATGAGGAGACACCGTTCGGTGCCTTTCTGGATGGCTAGGAGGTCCGTGCACGACGCTGGAGGTTTCCCACGTCTCTGACATAAGCGCATTGATTCATGGTTCGTTTTTCCCCTGCTCCCGACCATCTCTACCTTAACGCCACCCTCGCTCTTGTCTAGTCTTCAGTATGGCACAAGCACCGCCCCCCGGAATGCCTCAGATGATGCCTGACGGCCAAGACATGTCTGGCAACTACTATCCACAACAGGAGAGCGACCTCACTGGCGGGCTCCCTATCAACCTTGACTCCCTGCGGGATGGTCCTCCAGGCAGCAAACCGTTCTATCCTTATTCTACTCTGATTCGGTATGTGCTCCTGAATAGCCGGGACTTCCTTGCATTTGCCCGACTTCCACTTCCAAGGCATGATACTTACCACGTCACAGGTATGCAATCAAGGGATCCCCGAATCAAAAGTTATTGTTGGAAGACATTTACTATGCTATCGAGTCCCGAGTATGTTGGTTTGTTGTCTGAGTGGCGATCTTTGAAAATCTAAGCATCTTCTGCTCCTCGTCTAGTTCCCATACTTTAGAAATGCTCCTAACGGGTGGAAAGTGAGTATTCAATATCTTTTTGGTCGCGCATGCAAACGGCCCAGTCGATACTCGCGACGCGTCTGTGTTCGCGCTGTTGTTGTTTGACTGGCCCTATTTGTTGTGAAGAGTTTGCAGTTCTAACCCAAACTTCTTGACCTGTCCTTCCGATATTGATGACTTCTCTCCCAGAATTCTGTTCGCCACAACCTCTCTCTCAACCCCTGCTTTGAGAAGGTCCCCCGGCCTCTCACCGACCGCGGAAAGGGCTCGTATTGGACCGTCAACGACAATGTAGATCCCCGCACTGGCGTTCACCGCATTCGAAAAAAGAAGGCGAAAGGAGCTAAGCGAGGCTCAGAAGAGGCCGACATCGACTACGCTCCTGAAGGGTTCCAAGATCCCAGCGGGCAGTTTATTTCTCCTATTCCCACAGAGGAAGCCGGACCTAGCAGGCAAGTCCCTTATCCCCCTCCTTATGCGTGAGTGGAAGTCGTGGTAAATTACGACAAAGGTTGCTGATACAATGCATGTAACACAGCTTCGACCCCAACTTCCAAATGATGGGTGGAATGCGGTTCCCACCTGTTCCCATGCCTTTGAACCTCGAAGAAGGACTCGAAGTTGATGAGAACGGCAATGTTGATTGGAGACAAGCGTGGTTGAGGGAGATCGGACACCTGCAGCAAGTTACAGCAGAGCAGGAAAAAGCAGGTGCTGATCCAGAGTGGTACAGAATGATGTTGTTCCGTGTGAGGAGTGCTCTCATGCCTCCCCCGATGAACCCCGAGGCATTGATGCATGGTCTACCAATGGCACCTCCTCAACCCAACCCTGCAGAAGTTACACAACAGCAGGCACAACCCCAGCAATAGGCAAAGCGTTTCGTCCAGTTCACCTTAATAGTCTTTTTCGTTTGTATGTTCAACCTTAAGTTGTATGTTAGCTCTTAATTTCAATTCATTATTGGATGGTCCCGATCGGCCGACAATTTTAAGAGATGAGTAAGACACCGTGAGAAATTATTAATGAGCCTCGAAGATCTTTACTCGAGATTCCAACTGCAGTCTTGATCAACTTTTTTTGAATTGCAATAATGTCACCGACAGCAGTATCCTTGGATTTAGGCTCCTCCGCATTGGCCTCTTCTTCCAAAGGACCTGCCCTGGCGATTGGATCTCTCTCGACAGCCGGTGATGGGAAATATCAATCGCTAATCTCTGAATTGGAGGCAAATCGTCAGGTGGATAGGTTACTTCTGGACAGACTGGTCGATGGAGGTACGTCGATGCTATCCAGCTACACCTAAGCAGACTTGTCTCATCTTTCGTGCTCCAAGCAACGACCCTGAGCCCAGACTCCTACTCATCTGTTCATGTCACTCTCGCTCCCTCAGACTACGCAACTTTGACACCACATCTCTCATCTCTCCTATCTCAACTCCTCGTAGGGTTGACGCCGCTAGGCACTTTACATCTACTCAACCTTTCAACTGCGATCCAATCGCTCCCAACGGAGCTTACGCTTGCTGGTTTTCAAGTCCTCTCTGCTCTTACGGAAGAAGGATCTATCATCGCACAGAAGCCTGCGCATACACCGACAGCAACAATATCTCTTAAACCCGCTTCGGTTCCGCTGCTGAACCGCAAAAAGACTGACACAGCGACGAAAAAGGCGCTATGGACCCTCAATGCGCCTGCGACGCCAAAGATCGATGCCGAAGCTCTTCTCACAGCGGCGGATAAGGCGCGGCCGGTGCCGACGTGTGAGCCTGTCGATCTCACCAAACCACGACGAAAGAAGGCATGCAAAAACTGTTCGTGTGGTCTGGCGGAGTTGGAGGAGGAAGAGCGCAAGTCGGGCAACGTTGTTTTCTTGGATGGAACAATAGATGGGGAAGCGAAAGAGATAACGCAGGCTGAGAGAGATCGTCTCATTCAGGCGGCCAAGGCAGCTCCGAAGGCGACTAGCAGCTGTGGTAGCTGTTTCCTTGGCGATGCGTTCCGTTGTGCTGGGTGCCCGTATCGTGGTGCGTTTCGAATGTTGCGATTATAGCATTTCTTCAGCTGATTCTGATAATGCAGGTCTTCCGGCCTTCAAACCCGGCGAAAAAGTGGAGATCGATTTCGGTATGGACGACATTTGATCAGTGCTCTTTAGATAAGGGACTTGGGACGTATCAAGCGATCTTCTTGCCTCCATATATCACCCTTGGTTGTATTCGGCATACATGTATTCTTCTTTTTACCCAACCTAATCATTGTCATGCATCATTATAGGTGTATCATCGTCGAGTAATTACTATGGTGCGGATCTATGTATGAATGGAAAAATACTTAGAGCGTTCAATCAGAAGGAAAGTATAAGTATTGACACTTCATATATATATGTATCCCTGTGTGGCGTTTCTCTCTGCTCAACCGTGCGCTGACAGTGACGAGTTTCCAAAATTTTGCATGCACGTGATATTGGCACAAGAAACGGACCGACTAGTCCTTAAGCCACCTTCATCCAAGTCACCAACCACGACGTCTGGCAATGGCCGATGTTATTTCTGCGGAAAGCCCCACTCAACCAGAGGCTAGCACATCCTCCGCAACCACCCAGACAATGTGTAGCGTTTGCAACAACCGTGTTCCGATCTACACCTGCCCAGGCTGCTCTACACGGACTTGTTCATTACCGTGTTCCACTAGCCACAAGACCGTGACAGGGTGCTCTGGACAGCGTAACAAAGCGGCATATGTGCCGATGAATAAGTATACCTGGGGCACGATGATGAATGACTATGTGTTTCTTGAGGATGTGGGGAGACGCGTGGGTGACTGGGGTAAGGAGATAGTTAAGGGTGGGTATGCGTCGCGTGGGACTGGTGTTGTCGGACGGGGAAGGGGCGGGGAGGGAAGAGGAAGGGGTCGGGGTCGGGCAGGAGGT
>JABAJX010009943.1:33410-45412 GCA_018221735.1 Termitomyces sp. K1Aa
GGTCGGGCAGGAGGTTATACGAAGCGTGATGTGCTGAAGATGCAGTTGGAGGCTAGGGATATTGAGATGGACCTACTCCCTGTTGGAATGGGACGGCGAAAACATAACCAGTCGTATTGGGAACCCAAGTGTGTTCTGTGTTACTTGTTTTTAGGTGTATGGATTAATATATGGGATTTTTCCCCTCTTCATCTCGTAGAAGCCACACCGCGTTTTTTACTGTAGAATTCAAGATCCATCCACCTCGCGATCCGCTCGCTCCATCTTCTCAGACCTCAAGCCCACCACTCGTTCTATTAACGCACAGAAATAACATGAACACGTCTCTATTGAATCTAGCACAAGAAGCCGCCAATCGAGTCCTGTCGAAAAAAGACAGCGCGACAAACGGATGGCTCAAACGTTTCCTGTTCCCAGATCCGGATGACCTAGATTCATTTACACCTCCACAATTCGTAATGGCAGCCCAGATGGACCCTCGGGCCGCGATACTCCAAAAGTCCCAGAATAGAAAGGCGTACTATCGCTTCGAACCATCTCAATCTCTTCTAGCTCTCTTACGAAATACCCATTTCGTGGAATTTCCAACCATCGAACTCTGGGAAGAGTTCAATGGGGCGGTAGTGGATGTGCAGGGAGTGTTGAAGGAGCTTCCTGCAGATGACGAGCCAAAAATGAAGCGAAGGAAATTTTCAGAAAAGGCGGGGAAGAAGGCCATAACCGGACTTTTGGGAGGGTATGGGAGTGATGACGATGAGGAGGAAGCACCGGAACTCCCGAATGGACTGGCTTTGTTGGGCGGATATGCAGGAAGCGATGACGAGGGTGGAGATGGTGGTGCCGACGAAGTAGAGACCGGTGGAGATGAAGCAGTATTAGAAGGAACTGACGACGAAGGAGAGGTCGAGATTGATCCTGAAGTTTTGTTGGAACTGATGCGGCATGCTCATGGTGACGAGAGGTGGACAGAGAAAATCAGGGCGGACGATGACGTTGACTGGGGCGCGTCGGGAGACGAAGAAGCTGAATGATCGGCAACTACTGGTTCTTCTTAGACGTCCTGCCTTCGAAGATCGAGCAAGCCTTTCATAAAGAGTTGTACTTCGAGTACGGCGTTGACCGCGTGGCTTAGAGGCGTCTCCTGTGTGTTACGTATGGGTGATGCAGTTTTAACTTCTACTTCCCAGAGCGTGTCGGGGTGAGTTGGAATAGGTTGTTGTGTTTTGGGGTCCACCTTGATTGTTACAAAGCTTCAGTGACATAAATACTACCGTTCAATGAAAGAGGCATACCTGTTCCTGCTGGAACATGAGAATAACGAGGGTGCCACGTCTGAAAACGTATCCACGTTTGTAAATCTGAGAACGCCGTCTACAAAGATCGAAATTGTTGGAGAAAGCATGGCAAAGTCATGAAATAACTTACATGTATCCCAATGAAGCTGCGAAGCTTAACGCATCGCCTACAACTTCACAGGTGGCCCACGGACGCACAGTCGCTTCAGGATGGACTCGAACAGATTCTGGTTTGAGGTAGGTGTATAATACCCTGTTTTAAGATAAGATTTTCATGATCCAATGCGATGTGTATAGCATGATTATACCATCCAGACTCCGGATCTGTCAATTCTTTCTTTGCTCTCAGTAGAACAGGATCGGTGCCCAAGTCGCGTTGGCGTTGCGCGTCGAGAGGCTCGAAGACTATTTCTCGAGTGTGCATTGGCCGAGAGGATTCACTATGGAGAGTTATGCGATTGAGAATTGCTTTGAGGTCGCGAGAGAAAAACTCTCCAAAGAGAGCAACTTCGTAGTAGTGGGATGACATGTGCGTAAGAGAGAGAGTTCTCGACCGTGGGAACTTTGCTGACGACTCCATTTGGCAAGGCGGAGACCAAATCGGGACGAATATAATATTGAACGCCGATGACGCACACTTGGCGCGGTGAGTTAGCAAGTCCGAGCAAATGTATGTATCCTAATTGTATCGAAACCACTATATAGTATGTGTAAGCTGCAAGGACCCACTCAAGTAAATGTATTCGTCGTTCAGGGTTTCGTAATGGCTTATTACCCGCTATAAATTCCGTCGGAGACTTGAATGTCAGTGGCGCCGGAACCGAGCCCCACACCGAGTGCGCACTGCTGCTTGCAGCTTGGATAATCGACGAGCTCTTGGCCGCGATTCCAGAGTCAACTCGGCGAAGCCGTTGTGACAACAATAGCCCTTTGAGCAGGGCAGAATAGATTCATATGATGCGTCGGTGACCGAAATTCCTCTACAGAAAGCTCAAGTGATTATGCAAATGAATATGTCAAATTGTTATGGATGACGGTTTACCTGAATTATCCAAGGGACATTGCCACAGCCAATGTTTATCAGAAACATGAAGGATGGATGCTATATCTGGCTGTGCACATGATGAACAGCTAGGAACTGTGGACAGTGCTTTGGTGGATTTGGCAGGAAGAAAGAATACAGACCCACGTGAGAAGGCATCGCCCCTGAAGATGAAACAACAAACTCGTCCTTGTTTTCTAATCGCCGACTCCTTGTCATGAACCGTCCGTCCTCCGTCACCGACTCCCTCCTCCCTTGACTGTAACCATGAGCGTAAAGGACTCAGCTTACTCCGGGCCAAGGTCCTATAAACCCTCAGGTTAGTCGCGTTTGACTTCTTCTCCCACATGCCCTCCTTTAAGCGCCTTATACTAACTGTGATCTGCATAGCTCGCTCGATACGCGTCGATCACACCAGGCAGCACGCAGAGCACTCCAGGCGCGACTCCAAGCCGTCAGATTCCTCTGAATGGGATACCGATCATTTGCAGTACTACCAGTCGTCAGTAGCTGATGGACGAGCCAATGAAACCGATCAAGAGTCGTCCTCGACTCACATCAGAAAGGACTCTGGAGGCTCAACATCATCCTCAAACTATTCTGATGACCGTCCTGATTTCTCTAACACGGCGCCGCTCTCCATCTCAAAGGTTACACGGCGTTCCAAGGCTCCCTCGAATGGTAGCTCTGACCGTCGTCGACTTGCAATAGTGCAGATGGATCCACTGGAAGATCCCCCTCCTCCCAAATACAAGAAGGACGACAAATCTCAAAGCACCACACGACGTGCAACGTCCGAGCTTGCAGGGCTTGCGCTTGTCGCCCCGCCTGACGCAGCGCCTTCATCATACACTCAATTAACCCCCATTACTCCCGCACCTACCACCCCAGACGTCATACTTCAGAATTTCGCCCGTGAAACGGCGCACCTCAAGGTCGCGTCTGACGTAACGATGAAGTCGAACCCTGGCCCTACTGACCAGAGAAGGTCAGCGACTTCGAAAGAAACGCATGTTGAACTTCGAGTTAATTTCGACAATAACTCACCAACTCCACCTGGCGACCAGCATTATAAGCCTTTGCAATCACCATCTCCGGGTGGGGTCTCGGATGCATCGAAGCAAGTACATGGATCGCTCACTCCTAATACCCCCCAGACAAGACCTGGGATGATACCCGGAACTGCACCAAGCTCACTCGTCACCACGCCTGAAATAGGGGAAAAGAAGGATGTCGGTACCCGAGTTGCTGCACCTGTTGTCATCAACCTTGAGTCCGCAAGGCCCTTTAAAAGGAAGGACACTTTGAGTCGAAACGATCCTCCCGTACAGCCGGCCTCTCCCCAAGACAAGTCAAGTTATATTCACTACGAGCCAGGTAGGCCAACTAACATCAATTGCTGTGTTGATCTAATTTTACTTTGAAAGGTGTCCATTCAACTGCGGGGCCTCTCCCACCTCTACCGCCCCCACGAGCCATGTTCAACGTAGATGTCAACTCACCTGCCCCTCCTCGACCTCCTCGTCACAACTCTCCTGTCTTGTCGCGTCCGAAAGGTGGTGACATTGAAGCTGTCAAAAAAGCCTTACAACTACCCCCTTCTGTGACAGCCTTGCTAGCTTCACGGGCTCCAAAACCGAATACCCAGGAGTCCATCGAGTCCCCAGAGGGCAAAGCGGTGCCGCTAGAAGACTCGCAACCGGAAGTAGAATTAACGTATGTGTTTCTTTCCCTCCTAGGAAATGTCAATCATCAGATTTTGACATGCCCAATAGATCATCGAATACTTCCGAGTTACGCCATGTCAAATCAGTACACCGCCGTGAAGGTGCCTTCTCACCCTCACTTTCGACGTCGACAATGACAACGTCTGTCTCGGACGTATCTCCATCTCAACCGCCGATGTCATCTGACGAAATCCGTCCGCACGTTGACGGCAACGTCCTCAATGATACAAAGTCTTCAAATGATCATACATCTGGCCACAGCACTATCCCCCCAATTACCGTGATCAAACCAATCCAACTTATCAAAGAACAAAACGACCAAGAGCAACGCAGTGTTTCAATCAACATGATTTCATCTCCAACTACCACAGGACGACGTTTATCCGATGATATGTCAGCAAGCAAGCGTTCCCGATCGCCTACTTATCAGGGTCATGCTCGAGAGACTCCCAGCCCCCCTCCCAAAAGCTTCCGCAATAGTTTGACGACCAACCTTAAACGATTGTCCTCTTCCCTTCCTCGCACGCCATCCCTATCGTCCAAGTCTCATCGCTCTAGTGGCACATACTACTCGTCCAGAACACCATCTCCATCAATGCATTCAAATCCCCTACCACTCCACCCCAAGATTGTATCCTCATATCCACCTGCTATGCTATACCCCGAAATCTCAACGAAGAGAACATCACTTGAACGTTCTCTACTCTACGCACAGAAAATCAATGAGCTGTACATGTACGACTCTGGTCTTGGCGATTGGACCATTGAGGCTAAACAACGAGGTACGCAGGATTTATAATTATGCTTTGATTGTTATTGAATCATCCTCAGCGAACAACAACCGACCTACTGTCGCGTTTTCTTCACATACGTTTACTCCACAGCCAAGGCACACGTCTCGTTCATCCACGATGTCTGAAGTATCGTTCCCTAGGCGCCCCGATGCATCGACAGCCACCGACCTCACTGTCAAGTCGACTGATCTTCTTATCCCCGCTGCACCTCCTGTCCTTCCTTACCCTTCCCTTGCAAGTAATATGTACCCAGCACGTTCACCCTCTGTGGTTCACACACCACCTGGTTCTATCCGTTCCCTTACTTCTTCGAGCTCTGGTGCAAAATCTAGCGGCGGCTTCTTTGCTTCCCTCGGCAGAAAGAGTAGCATGACCGCATCTAAGAAACAAGGGTTGCCGCAGATTGCGACTAACCAGCCAGCAAGGGTTCTCACTAAACCCCCTCCAGCGAGTGCTGCCCCTCGTATCATCAATATACCTAGTAGCCCCGTGGTCCCCGGTGGGCCCCGTGCAATACCCAATCGCCGTGCGGCACGTTCTCAAACCCTTATAGCTACAACAAATCCTTTCGCTTCCAACACCCCAACAGTAACTCCAGAAAGACTCGGGCGACGCCCATCATTGTTTGACCTCACGCCGAGTCCGGAACCAGCGGTCATGGATATAGCTCCTGATCCCGAGTTTGTTCGCCAGGTGGACAAGCTTGCGCATCTTCTTCCGAACGCAGATCGAGGTGTGTTGGCGGGATATTTGCGCCGCGCTGGTCAAGATATTTTGGCCATTGGCCAGTATTTGGAGGATCAGAAGAACGGCACAATCAAACCTCCATAGTGATTCCTCGTTCTTTCGATACCAATTGTTTTCTTCTGGAATTTCACTTGGACGAGATATCTTGTTTTCCCCACTGTTCACTTGCTATGTTGGCCTATCTCTGTATCGAACTCTACACGATTCCCGTATATAGTATCATTCGTATTCTTCAACTCTATTGTAAGGAACGCTGTCCGGATCATCACTACAATATGTACACCATTTCATAAGCTACAAAAATGATTGCAATACTACCTTTATCGTCCATTGGGATTAATAGGCCTGAATTTGTTACTACTACGCCGAGTTGCTGAATTGTTGAAAAATCCTTCCTGAATGAGCGTATCCTTGTCAGCAATAATTGGCAGGACCTACCCTGGATATTGGGTGCTTGTTGAGGTGTCGAAGACCAGCCCCCATAATGGGGATGACCGCGATTAGGAGCCTGGTTGCTAATAAGTATGTTTTCGACCTCATTTGCGCTGTCGGATTGGTCAGTTGTCGATCGGTAAGATCGCTCGGTTGGCGCGGCGAATGGTTGTCGATGTGACTTGCTCCTAACATGGTGTTGGTGTTGCTGTTGGCCCCAAGTGGCGTTTACCTGGACTTGAGGTGCAAAAGGCATAGTCCTATTTACTAGTGGCGTCCTCTGAATCTTATCAGTATATAAAGCTACGGTGAATGAATGTTTGGAGAAAGAGAGAAAGAGCACAAACACCACTGGCTTCCATCCCACCAACGACGGCACCCAGATTTACGTTGTTTACACCACTGATACCCATTCCAAACGGCCTTGGTGGTTGTTGTCTCGGTTGATCCTCGTGTAAATTAGGGCCAAAGCCTGGAAGATTGTCGTGCCCGGCGCTGGGATGGGGGGCAAGCAACGCTTTGCGTTTGAATTTATCGAGTTGAAGCTGAGTGAGCAACAGTCGGAGGAGATCGTTGTCTCGAATATGAATCAAACATACTTTGAGCTTTTGGCACTCCTTCTCTCGATCCCTCGATGCATCTTGGAGCTCGTGTATCTTTCTGCGCTCTAGTTCGAGATCTCGCTCGAGCTCTAAAGACAATTTGCTTGAACAGCTCGAAGATTATGAGGAGCATTCACTCACCGGCCACCTTGCCATTCAAAAGGGAAATTTCGCTGTTAGCTAACCAGGAATAGAGTTAGCTCTGGATACAACTGATCTGGAATCCAGTCTACCTTCTCTGACGACATTTTCTAGTTGTTTCTGAAGTTGCGCATTCTTATCGTTCAAGTTGCGCACGACTGCCTGTTGAAAGGAACTGCAAGAAGGGTCCGACTAGCATCCAGCAATATCGAAAATAGGCTTCACTTCTCTTGGAAAATCTGATACTGCCAGAAAGAGATAGCACTAGAAGGATTGTCAGCTAGAATCGTCGTTCAAAGCTAACCTACCGAGAACAAATTTCCAAGATGGTCGATGGGGTTAAGCCAGATAAGACTGACTATACGAGCTGTTACAATTGTCTGTTTTTCCGTTACATGTAGTGTACGTACAGTTTTGTAATCATTCGACGGTTGAAGTGAGCAGACCTGACGCAAGTTATCCAGGAGATTACTGGAGCTGTGGATTGTTTCTAAGCAGACGCACGACAACATCATCCCTATCCAACATCAGCTCGAGCTCTACATATAAAAGTTAGAAAAGATACACCCACGGTTCTCTCAAAGAGGTATCGCATGCTAGGAAAGGAAAGAATGAGTTTGTCTGTTCAAAGATCGATTCATTCGGATGAGACATGCCTGGGCAAAGACGTGCAGTATTGAACAGTTCGCTTGCACATCCAACTAGCACATGATAAGAGTTTCAACCACTAGACCACCTCCTACAAATCATACCACAAAATATATGCGAGCCTGAGTGACCGTTTTTAGTACTTCGCAGAACCGAAGGTATATCGACACACAAGTTGTCTAGCTCAGCGTCGCAGAAGATCATGTCAGTTTCTGCGAGTCACGCAAAGTAAAGAACATACAACCACAGCCTTATCAGTAAGTGGTTGTCGGCATGTTAGTCGATTGCACTTCAAGTCAATGTCCATTGAAAAGCAAGTCTTTCGAGAGAGGAATACGGCAGAATAGTCGATAAAAGGATATTGATTCAGTTTTTGAGAGCGGCCAGAACGTGTATTATTGATAGTAGTCGAACAAGAGATTGTCGGAGTTTTCCGAGTCTGACGCGATGTTGGTGCGTCACATGACAATCAAACTTGATCACGTTTTCCACAACAATAATTCAGTCACCCTTTCAACCTGAGGTTGCCTAATAAGTCGACAAGAAATAGTAAACTGATTAACGGAGTTTTGGTTGAAGCTGGTGCGGCAATTATGTTTGAATTCTGAAAACGCGTGCTCATATTGCGTACAAAACTATGTAAAGGGACATGCAAGAAATGAAGTCTATGATGATTGCGTGGCGTGGTAGATACAGATAAAAGGAAAGACTAGAATCAGGGAGGTATACATACATAGAAGCACCAAGAAAGCAAGCAAACCGCACGAAAGAGATAACTAACTAGGTTGAAATCATGCCCGGATCTTCGAGATCGCTGAAAGCTTCGGTGAAGATTTCTTTACCCTCAATGGGCAGCGCCGGAAGGTGTCGAGGGGCAACGGAAGACTTAAATCGACGTTTACGTTCCTCATTCCAGATTCGCTCCAGCGATTCTGCGAGATTCTTCAGCCCAAACAAGAAGCCACGATCAGGCTGTTGAGGATAATGCGGAGGAAACCTAGCGTAAAGAAGTCCGGAATCTGGATCGACTTCCGCTTGATAGCCATTAGAACTGGAAAAGACTTCGTGGGAGACATTATCATCCAACGCATCGTAAGGAAGCCAATCTCTACCAGTAGTGGTGTGGGCAAAGTCGACTATGCGAACATCGACTTCACCACGTTTCTTACGTCCGTTGGAGCGTTTGTCGACCGATCCGGAAAGGAGGTCCTCACTGTGCGATCGACGTAGCACAGGCTCGTCACTCTTCTTGTCATAAGCCTTGTGAGACCGACGCTCTAGTGACTCCCCACGTTTGGTACGCGATGAAGGGTGTTCAAGTACTGACGTACGAAACGACTCTTGTATTTCTTGATCGCCATCGTAGATGAGGAGGATGCTGCATCCATAGAACCGGTATCCCTTCAAACGATTGATGATACGAGCTAATGCATATAGCTTCTGAAGCAGGACAGGAATGTGGTACGCTAGTAGGCGCTGCCCATTTGAGAGGAACGATGCTAGCACGGCATCAAAGTCATTTGTCCGGATTTCTCGGCCCCGGTATTTGTCCTGAGTCGTGTACAGCTCTGTTACTGGGTTCCACACCTTGCCACAAATGATAAAAACTGCGAAGAGGCTTGAACATGAGAAAGGTGCTAACCTGCATACCACAAACTCTAACCCCTAGGGAACGGCTCGTGGTCCTATCGCACTTCTTTCGCTGACTCTTCTTTTTTGAGGGAGTTGCGTCCATGCCATATTGTCGTGTGCCCATTTTGAGATCCATGACACATGGATGTTTCAATCTACCAGTCAGATCTTCCATCAGGATGAAATGGTTCTGACGTGTTACACCTGGATCAGCTGGACTGTCTTCCATAATGGGCTGAGCCTCATGGACCGGTACATGGGGGGAGGGCCGGGGCAAAGGATAAAAGGAGTCCAAAGATCGTGAGCGGCTTCGACGACGAGTGAGAGAAGGCGGTATTTCGACCGAGTCCACTGGATCAAAGTCCATTTCGAAGATATTCATGCTCTTTCGACTTTCCTGTTTGAGTTCAAGACACTCCAGCTTGTCATTCGCTACAATAGTTTTATTGCGAGTGTGGCGCATGGGCGTATCACCGTCTGAATGCACGTCACGATCGGCATCCTCCCGACACAAGAACTTTCTGGTTCCTCGAATACGATTCTTCAACGAAGTCGGTATACCGTCCCCTTCGCGACCTATAGTATCCCCTTCGTCTTCTGTCCTTACAGAGCCAGCACAACGTCCCCCAGTTCGTCGACGAAAACGTCGCAAGACGGTGTTGAAAACGTGGTCCTTCAGCCGTGTGTTGACAACTGTCGAACCTGTCCCACCGAACCACGGTGCATGCTGTGCTCTCAATGGTTGTTCCGAATGAAAGGGACGAATTTGAGGTCGAATAGATTTTCCAATTTCTGACCCACAGTCGACACTCAGCCTCTGGCCAAAACCTGAAGGGAACGAACGGCCGACCGAGTTAGGCGAGTTAACGGGAGTTGGAGCATCGAGATGGGATGCAAAGGAGTAGTTCTGAAGTGGGTCAAGCTTTCCCTGGGGAATAGAGCTTAATGTCGTAGTCGAAGCACCGAGATCAGGACTGGAGGCTGTTCCGGAGTTGTGACAACCACGGTGAAGCCGTCTTCTGGCGACGGCGGTAGACCCACTGAGACCGGAATGCGACAACGAGCGATTGCGATTCCCTCTCAACATCCATTCAGGTATGATATGCCTATTGCGGTCCAGAACAACTTCGGGCATCTCTGCCTCATCAGTATCACTGCCATCGTTTTGTAACCGAGGGCGGGGTGTACGAGGCGGGATGGGGATACTTGAGGACGTGACGGTGGCATCTGTGGATATACGCTTTACTGGTTGCGAGGACGGTAATGATGATCGAGGAGAGCTAGGTGATGATTTTCGTGATCCATTGGTTACTTTCGGAACGCGCCGATAACTAACGAGCATGACACCTAGATAACGTGGTATAAAATCTAAAAGTGGCGGAGCTTCTCGTTCCACTGCTTCATAAAAGAGATTTTCGCGCGATACAAGGGGCTAGGACAAGAAAATAGTGGGCAACACAGTATAAGTCCGATTCAGAAAAACATGAAAAAAAGTCAGATAGGCGAACCTTGCATACAGCTTGTCTAGTAAATTTATAAATCGCGCTATGTCCACCAACTTGATTACGAAACGGTCGTAGAGGAATATGAGGTAATTTTTCGTAGAGGTCGTCATGAAAATCAAGATCTGACGAATGTGCACGTCCTCGCCCATCTGCATGATGTCTGTAGCTGAGCAGCTGCTCATCAGAGTCATCAGATTGATTTGAAACATCGGAAGGCAAGGGGAGTGAAGTGGTGGAGATGGTGGTTGTGGTCGACGCAGTTTCCCAGTTTGACTCATCGTCTGTCGACCATGGCGAGAAAGCGACGTCCGAAGGAACAGAAGCTGGTATCTGAATAGGGGTAGAAGATCGCGCGTGACGTGCTGCCCGCCTAGTTGGTAATTCGGCTGAGGGGGAACGTGAGATGGAAGACCTTCCATTTGGTTCTGCTGGTGGTAGATAGAACGAGGCAGCTCGACTTGAGGGCGAACGCGACGGAGAAGGCGATGGTGGATATGCACGCGAACGGGGACGGATAAAGGGTGACGGTGGTTCGTGAACGACAGTGTTGGGGGTCAAAGATAGATCGCGCAAGACGGCTTCATCGGCAGCGCGTTCACGTCGTCTTCCTCTCCCAGCCTCTTGTCTCGTTCCGGCTTCTTTCTTCCACTGGGAGAAGTCACTGACACTGGAGTCACGCGTGGAAACCTTTCTCTCTTTTGATCCATCTTCTCGTGTGCTGTCTCGTGTCCTAATGCGCTCCAAGACTGTAGAACTTCTCTCGCGTCTGACGGCGGCAGTCTCACGGTCCGGCCAATCCGATCGCTTTACGAACTCGAACTGAGCTTTTGCGACTTGGGCTGGCTGTGAAGTACTTCCCTGTCTGCGAGGGGCTGACTCGTTGCCTCGATACGAGGGTTCGCCGGATATTGGATCATCAGAGCCGGCGGTTTCTTTGAATATTTGTAATGTGGCTGCTACTTTGCGCCCTTTGCCTCCTGTTGGAGGCTGCAATGGAGTGTCGTTGGGATCAGACAAAGAGAAAGCGGACGAGGAAGCTGCCGAACTAGATTGATGATTGAGAAGCCGAGAATTTTTGGAAGGTGAACTACTGATAATATTTTCAAACGTGGAGGAACCCGGCGACAGGGTCAACGCGCGGTTGGTTACTTTGCGCGGAGAATGCTTACTACCAGAAGAGGATGTTTCTGTGGCATATCCATCAGAATCTGTATCATTTTCGTTAGAATGCGCACGCCAGGGGAAATTGGAGTCAGATCGCCCGGGAGAAACTTCGTTTGCCAATAAAAACTTGTCGGCGACATCGGTCGAGTCTGTGTCTAGTGTCGCGAGACGAGGGGACGAGAGGGCGGTTGCGGTGCCGGAACTTGGAGGAGAGAGAGGAAAGCGAAAATAGGACTGTTTAAATTTCCTAACGCCTGTAGGCATCTGGG
This sequence comes from Termitomyces sp. K1Aa, assembly GCA_018221735.1. Taxonomy (NCBI): domain Eukaryota; kingdom Fungi; phylum Basidiomycota; class Agaricomycetes; order Agaricales; family Lyophyllaceae; genus Termitomyces; species Termitomyces sp. K1Aa. The sequence continues at coordinate 45,409 of JABAJX010009943.1, forward strand.
AACT
>JABAJX010009944.1:0-45046 GCA_018221735.1 Termitomyces sp. K1Aa
ACTGACAAGGTAAGATCCATGTCGATGCGTATGTATGATGCACGTTCGTTACGGTCGGGATTTGTACGCCGACGATGTGAGTAGGGTATTCACGTAACGTATCAAGTTACTATGCAGACGCGTATAAGACGATATTCGCGGAACGCGTAGGACACGGCAAGTATATGAAGGATCGATATCGGCGCTTGTATCATCCACATGTACACATGCGTTCCAACTTCCAACGAAGCTTAGAGCCAAAGGTAAGAGACAATTCAAAGGTTATCTACTACGTATCTCAACGTTACCTGTCCTCATGTCTGCGCGCACGTACGCGCGTGCCACCCGATGCATATGGATGGCGCCGGCCCCATCTCCGAAAGGATCCTCCCACAGCCATGCCACAGCGCTAGCTATTTCTGCGCAGGATGACGCGTCCAAGGCGTCATCCATCCCCCACGCCCACGCCCACGCCTTAAGCGCTTGCTAAGTATACGCTGCACCGCCCCACGGCCCGTGTACGATGGGTAAGTTTGTCATATCATAATGATTATGGTAAGGATACAGCGTGAACCGAGGTTGGGTTAGAGTTGGTTAGACCTGAGGATGGTGGCTCGGCGAGGGGTTGGGTGCTATCTATGTAAGTCGGGGACGCTGGCGCATAAGCCCGGCGAACGCTGCCAGTGACATGAAGCTGAGCCCGGATTACTTCACTTGACACTCAATATGGCCGGCCCCGGCCCCTTAATTGACGTCTTAGGTGTGGGTTAATATGAAATTGAACTTGCCATACACTCCGCACACGACGCGTAGTCAAAATACTTAACCTCATAACCGTGCCCTCGGCTTGCCTGGAGTACTCTAGCGCTTCGTTAGCAACGTCCGAGTCGAGTGGTTCTTACACCGGCAGTAAGCTTCGAGTTGTCTACTTACATATGTATATGATCATTCAGTAAAGTTTACAGATGACTCGGATTTCAATTTCACCTATGTACATGTATAGTAAGTGTGTTCATGTCGCGATCAATCGGGGTCGGGGCCTTACATAGACCTCCGAGTCAACCTCAGCTCCTATATCGCAATTTGTAACACCACCAACACCGACGTCGCGGCATATACACACACGCGATGCACCGATCGACTCATCCTCTTCATCTCGCTCATAATCCGACTCAACGTCTCCAGATCAATTGCGCAGTGCATACAGACCCACCTTCCGATTGCGGATACTACACACATAAGAATGCATTTACCTTTGTCGATACATTCCATCAAAATCAAGGTAAAGGGTAAAGTACTTGAAGCAGTAAGTGTTTAAACGTTTATGCTCTATTGACATTGTACGCCCCCCGGTCACCGATTTTGGGAGCCTTTTCAGTCGAGAAGAGGTTACATAGAAGAGTAAACGATTCTCTATATCGTATCGATGGCAGTCCGAAGACTCGGACTCGGAGCGCTGTATCTTCTCCCGGAAACGGCATTTTGTGCTTACTTTCTTGAGGAAACGATGGTGTTTCTTGGATCCTTCCTTGGGTGCTCAGGCTCGTGTTATAAAGACCTGCACTTTGCATTGCGATGCTCAACTTTCTCTATGCGCTGTGGTGATATTCACGTCTATGATTCACTCACACATCGTCATCCGAAAGACCCCGGAGCTCGGATTATCAATCCGAAGACATCTCAAGATGGATCTTACCTTTTCCCACCTACACTGCGGTCTCGCCCTGCTATATGGACTAGGTTGAAACATACATATGTTTGACGCTCGTGAGCTATTTTTACAGTGGGAGTGAGTTGCTGGCTATGGACTAGAGCCAAGGAGTCCACGAGCTCTCCGGGTGTGCTTTTATTGTGTCCGTTTTTCATTCTTTAGGTAGGTCGCATCTGGATTACTAGACCTAGCCAGTATGTAGCATTTCCCCTCGACAGGTTCTAGATCCCTGTCTTCTGGCACTCTAATCACCAACCTGGCAAAAGCGCTTACCTTCTCTGATCCGAGTCTCCGACCTCAACCTTGAATGTAACCTAACGAGAGTGACTGCATGCATGTACGTCCATGGATGTCAACGGCTAAAGTATGCTAACCTAGCAAAAGCACTCACCTTCTCTGATCTCAACCTTGAATGTAACCTAACGAGAGTGACTGCATGCATGTACGTCCATGGGTGACGCCTAAAATTGATGATAGAGCATGGTGAAAATTACGGGGCTTCCGAATCTCACTATCTACGTACGTCGCGCATGGGAGAGTTTTGGAGTTTTACTCACTCGCGAATTCGCTGATAGAGAGGGTGCAACGAACGATGTTTCACTGTCGCTTCAGCCTCATTCAAATAAGAAAGTGCCGTGTGTCCCTTATGTCCCGGGTGATGTTGATTCTATTATGGTCTTGTATGACCTCAAATGGCCAATTCTTTTCGTTAGCGCCGGTTAATGAATTTCTGTGGCCTACCACTTCTGGTTTCATGTTGGCTGCCTCCCCTATCAAACATCTTCTCGATCCAGTCCAACGATAGTTAGCGCTCTGAATGACGCGGGGTAAACAGATGTCCGTCAGAACTGCCGTCTCATGCATTTGAATTCCTTGCCATTTCCGAGGAGTGTCGCAGGGTGGAAATGTTCTGTGGCGTCGTTCGGATTTGTAGACAGGCAATTCTTCGGAGAACGAGAGGTAAGAGAAAAAGTCGATTATGATGGGTTTCTTCCGCATTGCATTGTATTCTGTCAAGTCGTGAGTAATCCGAGTGTGAGCACTGACGGGAAATCCGGGTAAAGATGTATATATGCATGCATGGCGCAGGAACACTGAATCGCACCACAAAGATCGCAAGTCGTCGGAATTTCGAACAAGGTCTACATAGATATTAGACGACCTATGTTTGGGACGCGTCTCAGAGGTTAGACTCGGATTACAGCAATGCAAATTGAAGACAACTGGCAGAGCAGCAGTAAGTCAGTGAGTCATGCATAAATAACCTGCCAGAGCAATGCAACAGATATTGAAGCGGGTGAGTATAGCCGCGAACAGCGATGGTTAAGTACTAGTGACCATGAGCTACCATGCGGAAACAAGGCGCAACCTCACACAAACCTCACAACGTCCTTACTAAAGAGAGGTACATCACGTGAGAATGATCGGTGAGTTTGTCAGCTTGAGCGTCACGAGGGATGTCGCTCCTCGGACTCGGAAGCGAACCCACTATAATTGCGTACGGTTTCTGAAGGATAAAAGGCCTCCTAGAGCCCTCACATAGCAGGTCTGGCGTTCCGAACTTCGTTGTCTCAAATTCTTCATTTGAGACTAGCAAGTCCACCACAAAGGACTACCACTAGACTTTTACAAGTCAGAAATCTTTTCGTTTTGTGAAACCTAACTGACGTGCTTGGTGATTAAGATCGCCAGGTCTTTCTCGAACACCACCATTGCCAGCATGCCCCCCATTTACGATAAGCCCACTGTTGAAAAGTACGATTATGTTCTCCTCGGAGGAGGTAGTGGTGGGTCTGCCTCTTCGGTATGTTATCGATTTTAGTCGTTGTGAAATTGTTGACATCTTCCTGACAGCGTCGAGCTGCGTTATACGGGAAGAAAGTGGCTGTAGTGGAGGTCGACCCCTACCTCGGTGGAACCTGCGTGAATGTTGGTATGTATCTTCAATACAACCTACTGTTGCTCTCTAACTCGAGTTTTCACCGCCAGGATGTGTACCGAAGAAGGTTTATAGTTCCGCACCTGTATGGTAAGTGTTTGTGTTGCTGACTCGACTCCTCCTAGATTATGTGGCATGCGGCCGATTTGCAAGACAAGTTAGCGCATCAAGCAATAGGCTACAAGTTTAAAGGTCTCAACGCACCCAAGTTCGACTGGGCTGCATTCAAACCTCAACGCGATGCATATATCAGGAAACTGAATGGAATATACGCGACCAATTTTGACAAAGAGGGCGTTGAATACCACCACGGCTACGGACGCCTCACCTCCGCTAACACCGTTGAAGTTACGCGTCCCGATGGACAGAAATACACTTTACGCGCCGATCATATCACCATAACCGTTGGAGGTACACCAACTATTCCTTCTGATGAGGAAATTCCCGGAGCATCCCTTGGCATTGATTCGGACGGCTTCTTTGACCTTGAAGAGCAGCCAAAACGCGTCGCAGTCGTCGGTGCTGGATACATCGCTGTTGAACTTGCTGGCATTTTCCACACCCTTGGTTCTGAAACTCACCTCATCATCCGAGGCGAAACTGTCCTGCGCACTTTCGATCAAACCATCCAGGAGACATTGACACCATGGATGGAGAAAACTGGAGTCAAGATTCACAAGAAGAGCCATGTCATCAAGGTCGAGGGCGAGAAAGGCAAACCTTTGACTGTCTTCACAGACAACGGCGAGAAGATCGAAGTCGACACGGTCTTGTGGGCAATTGGACGTCATGCACTCACCAAGGATTTGGGTTTGAAGGAAGTCGGTGTCAAAGTGAATGAGAAGGGTGACGTCGTTGTCGACGAATACCAGAATACCTCAGTCAAGGGCGTTTACGCTATCGGCGACGTCCAAGGAACGGCTCTTTTGACTCCCGTTGCCATCGCTGCAGGACGTAGATTATCAAACCGTCTTTTCGGACCGGACAAATTCAAGAACGACAAGCTTGACTATGAAAATATTCCAACAGTCGTTTTCTCGTAAGTCGTTGGCTATTTTGAGCATAGAACTGGAATCTAATCTTTGTTAGGCACCCTACCATTGGTACCGTTGGTCTTACCGAGAAGCAAGCGCGAGAGAAATACGGTGACGCTGTTAAGATTTGTAAATATTTTCTCTGGCTGCATTACGCGTTCATATTGACGGGTGCTTCTAGACAAATCCTCTTTCCGTGCTCTCTACTTCTCAATGATTGACGAGGATCATAAAGAACCCACTGTCTACAAGCTTATCGTTGTAGGCCCTGAGGAACGTGTTGTTGGTATCCACATCATCGGTCTCGGTAGTGACGAGGTCATGCAAGGCTTTGGCGTGGCGGTCAAGATGGGAGGTCAGTTACCTCATACTCTGGGTCTTCTCCACTACTTATGGATGTAACTTACAGCAACCAAGCAAGATTTGGACGACACCGTTGCAATTCACCCCACTTCTGCTGAAGGTAAGATCTATCTAGATTCTCTGGGCGCAGAGGCTAACTCCATGACGCAGAACTTGTCACACTTCGTTAGACATTGTATTGTGGATTTGTGGAAAATTACAATACGTCATAAAGCAAAATGCATTTTTAGATATCGATAAATCATGCACAGGATGTATGAGATGGCTCATGATCCATCCGTCAGCTGTGCTGTGGAGACACGCTGACGAAGGCCAAGAGTCAGCCAAGATATTAGTGACCCAGGACCCCAGTCATTGCTCTGGGCTGTGCAATTTCGATTGAACGAAAGATCTGCCTTTCCTGGAAAAGTAGTGCATATATCACTTGGCGCTTCGCGCATGTCTCGTGCATCGCCTCCAGATTGACATTATGCGATCTCAAGGCTCGAGAAGTCCAGACTCCACAGCTGTGCCACTTCCTATCCTTGAAGATCATTCTCGCGCTCAGGCTCCGTAGTTTCCTAGCGCCTTTGACTGACTCTCGAGGACGAAACTTCAGGTTGGATTAGGACCCGGTTGACGCTGTACAATGTGCTGTTATCACTACATCGACGAAGAGCAAAAATCCCGCAGACTTTGAATGAGTGGATTGACGCCAGCGAAGCCGACATAATATATGAGGCTGTGCTTTGGCGATCGTCTTGATAATAAAGAAGTGGGGTATGTGAAGTGAGGAAGTCGAAGTCTAATTGACCCCATGATACCGGGGGTGAAGCGAATTATGGCGAAGTGCTCAGGTCCGCGGGACGATGCATTCCGAGGGAAAGAATTCCTGACCAGACAGCACTGTTATTTCAAGAGACAATATACATAATTGGGATATCTACGATTCCTCTGGACAATCTTACAGGTTTAGAAACAATACATAATAATGGGAGACTAGGGTAGTTGCCTTTCGTCAGGGAGAGGTACTGCGTCGAGATGCAAGGTCAGGGATGAACGCTATGGTTCTCAGCGACAGCATCGTAGGCGTGTATACATGAGAATTCTGATTAAACCTCTACCGGTTGTGGACCGTGAGTGTTTCAAGTCCTCAAGCTGGCTCAACACCAAAGGGAGCTCCTTCTAGATGATGACTGCATGTATTCCCGAGGTTCAATGGGAGCGTCGATGGGAACGAGAGATCGGTCAGAGAAACCCCCCTGATGTATGAAGGAAAACTGGGAGGGTGAGATGTGACGGGGGTGCGAGGGCAAATTGTAATGGTAAACGTCATCACAGCTGTAATGAGGTCTTGGGGAGACTGCCATGGTGTTCTGGATAAGAGGTCACATTTTTGTTTAAAGGATATAGAGACTCCTGCAGCATGTCCAGACAGGCCTTCCTCAGCATAGAGTGATACAGTCTTCGAATTTTGTATCGTGATACCAGCAATTGTGGAGGGTGCTGGCAGTAGACTTTTGGAGATAAAAAATGCGGCTGCTGTGAACTTAGAGGGAGATGATGTCAATCGAAGAATGTCTGAGAAAGTGAATGAATTCTCATCTTCTATAAGTATTATTACCTGCCGTCATATTGGAGGCAACGTCTTCAATCTGAAAGAAGAGAACAAATTCGAAGTCCTGCTCAAGTACTACTGTGATAGGCGGCTTTATCCTGTCCAACTTGAGCATTGCCATGAATCAATGATCTCCTGACAGTGAGAAAAAATATCGATATTTGGATACCGTCCTATGTACATCCGCTTGTAAGAGTCCATCTGACAAGGACACGACCTTACCATGCCACTCATAAGGTTTGTTTCATGGTCTGAGAACGGATTGAAACCCGCTTATACCTGAGCTAACAGCCTAAGACGCCGACGTACTCCCGGTGGTAGTACATCGATCACCCTGAAAACACACGAAGCGCGCAAAGAAGAGTACACGGCCTCCAAAACACAACGAGAAATCACCTTTCGAGAAAGCCTCCAACGTAAGTTTGAAGCAGAGGAAGAGGCCCGGTCAGTGGGAGAGCATACACGACGAGATGACTTCGATCGTTTATTGACGAAATTCGGCGATATCTTTCTCGAAAGTAATCTAAGGCAACAAGAGCTGTACAAGGAAAGCGACGCGCTTCAAGAAGAGAGGTTTCAAAAGGCGAATACAGCGCGAGAGCCCATTTTTGTTCAGGGACAGAACAACCGCGCACGTGCTTTTGAACTCGATCAGGAGTTACGCAGTCAACGAGAGGTTTGGTACAAGACAGCACGGCAGGAGCTCTTGATTAATGCTCGCCAGAGATTGGAAAACAAATGCGCTGCTATCAAAGCTGCATTAGTGGATCAATTTGACAGGCTAATGAGTAATCAGATTGTGCTTTTACAGGACATTCAAGGAACAAGCATTCAAGTGAGTTTTTGTCAAGACTATGCTAGTCTATACCCTCACCGAGTTGTTTCCCTGACACATGCTCTAAAGAAACCTCAGCCGGCTCTCACTCATGTTCGTTATCCTTCCAAGGGACCTGATTTGACTAAAACCCTGTCAACACCTCCTTCCACTCTTGAGCCTAGGATACCTCCGATCCCATTGGCAGATACATTGTCCTTACGTCCCCATAGTGTTCAAAATTCACTCAATTCCTCGATACCGTCAACATCTGCCGAATCCCACCATAAACAAGAAGAACCCTTCCACTTTCTCATTGAGCACATTGAGCAAGAGGATACTAAAAGGAGCAGCAACAGATTAATTGTGGATGTTACCTTTTATACATCCTTTGCACGCTCCCAAAAGCAACGGCAAGACACATACTTGGACGGTGAGAGGGAAAAAGAGGTTCGATTTCACACATCGGAGGCCACACGGGAGGCTGGGGAATCGGAACGCAGTGTTATTTTCGATCAAAAACTGCAGCAGTGGTCAGAATTATCCCAACAATTATTCAAGTCACAGACTGACCATTTTCGTGGTCGCGAAGAAGAACGTTCGAGGGACAACACACGATATTCTGTTGTTTTCGAGACTGCCCAAGAACAATGTCGGCAGGTATTTGACATCTCACTATCTCACATTGTGGAACAAGCGGAGGCGGAGGCAGATTTTGATGATATTTGGTTAGAGCATCAGAAGAGCATGATGCTTGCGTTATACAAAAGTCAATCGATACAACTTACTGGCGCACAATGCGATCAAGGCCACCAAATTGTGAGAGAATCGATATCTATTAGTGGGGCAGTTGCGTCTTCGTCTCTGGGTGTGGAATCCTTCATGAGCACGCGCCGTTTCGACCGCCAGAATTCAATGGTGAGTGAGCCGTCGACCTTTCCATGTGACTCACTGAGTTTCGGCTTGAGCTCGGGAATGAAGGTTCAGGCTATATTGTCGATGATGGCGAATCTGAACTACCTATACCACGAAGCTGGACTCCGAGTGAAGCATGTGCCCGGTCCTCACATTCAATACGGGCTGACGTGGGCTTCGTGAGCCATTTGCACTGCAGCTTTCTCCAACAATACTAAACCAGGGTATAGGTACCAACTGCAATATTGAGAGGAGGTCCGTTCATCCAAGACACACTTCCAGTGGCCCAAGATATAGATAATGTCGATCAATACCTGGGCCAAGAGCATTGGAACTTGGAGCGAATGCAGCGGGTATTTGAGCAGTCGCAACAGTCGAGAGCTGAGGTTTTCGGAGAAGGTGCAAGTGAGCGGTGCCACATCTTCACCATCAACGAAGCAAAACGCGGAACCGAGTTCAAGAAAGCCCAACATATACGCCAGGTGTTATTCGACAATGCCGAGAATTCACGCGAACTTGGATTCCATGCCGCTCACCAGGACCGTGAATCTGAATTTCAGACTAACGAAGGTAAACGAGAAGATGAGTTTCGCCACAATGAAAAGGAAAGGAGCGTCCAGGCGAGAAGGGCGCAAGAAGATCGAGAGCGGCGATATTACTCGACAATGTTGATACTGCAAAGGAATTGCATTAATGATGAGAAAAGACGAATGGAGGAGTTGGAAGCCTTTGCTCAACGTTTGGTGACGAGTAGAGAGCATTACTCGGAGATCGTGAATGGTATGGAAGTCAAAGTTTATCTACCCCATGATACGGAGGGTACACATATATCAGGATCAATGTAGTCATTACTACGCGAAATACAGTATGGTGAAGGTGCTTAGGTCCTCGTGACGATACATACTGAGGGAAAGAATTTCTAAACAAACACTACTGATATTCCAAGAGACAACGTACGCATAATCAGGATATCTACGATACTGGGACGAACTTACAGGTTTAGAAACGAAAAATATCATAATACGAGAAGATTGTAGCAATCGCCTCACCAGCCCTCTTCGCCCTCCCGCCTTCCACGGTAATTACATTCAATCAACAGTGGGGTGAGAGCAGAACCTGGTTCCTCATAGAAATCCAAAAGAGCCCAACCACGTATACAGTGGCTTTCACCCGCGTGTTTCTCGTTACAGAGAAGCTCCGACTCGGAAGCATCATTCTCCTCAGCGAGATTGTCCAGAAGCCACCGAACGAACCTACTATTGATGCCTTCAATCCCAAGGCCGATTTTTGGCCATCCGAACCCCTTAGCGATAACAGGAGGAAGCGCGACAGGCAACGAAGCGGCCGAAAGAAATGCAATGGAAAGTGTAGGCATGGGTGAATCGCTAGGCGGGACCCTTAATGTCTCGGAAGCGAGAGCAAACTTCTCTGGGATCTTAAGGAAGGAGGGCAAGAGGTACCTGGCAAGGAATTATGAACAGAGCCTTGATTTATAAAGGTAGACCTACCAGTCGTGCGTTCTCACGAGGGTATCTTTGCACTGCCAGGTGAAACCAGACTTCTCACTATCAGGCCAAACCGAAGGGTGAATCCCTAACCCTTCCAAGCCACCTTCCCATCCCTCTCCATTTCCTCCAAAACGGCTGAACATGACGACCTTGCCTCTAACTTCTCCGAGAGTTGGTATACGGTTCTTTAGATACCACATTTCTCGCCCACCCGGCCCATTAAATATCTCTTCGTGAACTAGGCGAGAGAATTTTCTATCAGAGTGTTTCGTGAAGTCTTCTTGCTTGATAGACATGACAATCGTCTCACAACACGTATATGAATCTGTAAGAAAACTGTGAAGTATAGTTAGAATTTCCTGGAATGAAGTGCGCTGCGGGTATATTCCATGATAAGCGATAAGCTTAGACTTGACGATTGCTAGCCGGACATCTAAAACGCGGATTCCTGAACGTAGTTGTGCATCGAGGGGTGTTGAAAGTTCTTGGCACTGTGAGACTGGCCATCCATACAGGGCCATGCTTGAAAAATACAATTTGAGATTACGAGGCAGACAATGTAGCGTAGCAAAGATAGACATACGTATCATGTGTTCCTAGAGAAATGCATATGAATGATGAAGGTAGATTTCGGCAGAGTAGTGCTTATTTCTCACCTGGAAGACATAGAGACGACAACGGCAACGTATCAGGCATATCCGACAGGAATGACGATAAGTCTCGACGTGGAATTATGTATAGTCTATAATATCTTCTTTTGACCTAAAAAAGACTGAATCTCATGTTTAACATCAAGTCGGAACTTTCACTGACTTTGCTGAGGTATATTCTCCATGGACATTCGTCGTGGAGAGGTACCATGCGCCAACGCGCGCACTGAGCCAATGAGAACTGAATGTCGACTTCATTAGGGTCTACGGGCTGTTCTTTGAATACAGAAAAATCATCCTCGGAGCCTAGATAGTTGATTCTGGATAGCAATGATAGGAATTTACAGCCATTCGGTACGTCAACAGTCTTGGACGAAGCGCAATATCTAGAAGAGCTGAGAAGTACGGTTTCCACTGGCAGTGGGTTAGAGTCCAAGCTCCTGCGGTGCTTATCTTTGAAATGGCAGGAGATATCTTCCCGGGTAAAATTTAAGAGCGTCAAGCGCATAGTAAGATATCGAGAGTGGACTGATCAAGGACTCCAATTAGAGACAGATCAGACCCATTTTTGGCTTGTCATGCTGTCGACTTGTCACACTGACAATGGTCGCGCAACACGTGAACATGACGTGAATGGTCGAAACACATCACTCTGATTGAACCACCACAAGCAATCCATTCCGTCTCGACAAATGGCTGCCCATCTCTCGGATCGACAGAAGAGCGATCTGTGTGTTTGAATACGCGTGAACCTGTTCTTGATCTGATTTCGTGAATTAGCCATAAATCCATTCTCGACTACCTTCACAACGCTGGTTTCTCGAAAACGTGTGACTCGCTGCGGCAAGAGGCTCCTGATTTAGTACGTCCTTGCTTTCTTATCGTTATTTTCTTTGATGCTCACTTGTTTCTCCAAGGCTGATTGCATACCAGATCCTACTTCACCCACCAGTGGCCTGTTAGTCAAGAAATGGACGAGTGTCATCCGTATGCAAAGGAAGGTAACGTTGTGTTACATGGCGTTGCTGAATCTCCAGCTAATCTAACGATATATTCAGATCTTAGAGCTGGAGTCACGCCTCTCAGCTGCACAAGAAGAATTGAGCACACTTTCAACTGATGGTGCTAAACGGACCAACAAAGATTGGCTACCGACCGATTCTCCAAAACGAAACCTTAGCGGACATCGAGATAAGATTAACGCAGTTAGCTTCCACCCTCATTACTCAATTCTGGCATCGGCTTCTGTTGACTCCACGGTGAAGATCTGGGATTGGGAAACAGGTGAATTGGAGAAGACATTGAAGGGGCATACGAAGTCTGTCACTGACTGTGATTTCAACTCGGATGGAAAGACACTAGGTGAGTCCCCTTATTGACCAACTTGGCTAGTCGTGTACCAACTCATCATCGACATCTCTTTGTAGCAACTTGTTCGCATGATCTTTTCATCAAGCTCTGGAATGTTATTGAGGATTACACAAATTTCGCCACTTTGCGAGGTCATGAACATTCGATATCATCAGTACGATTCGTTCCAGGAAACACTCGCCTTGCCTCCTCAGGTCGGGATCAAACCGTGAGGATTTGGGATGTTCAGACTAGGTGTGCTAATCCAACCAATAAATCATCGATATGTCGTTTGACTCCATTCCAGTCACTGTATCAAGGTCATAAAGGCCCATGATGATTGGATTCGTTGCGCAAATCCAAGTTTAGATGGACGTTTGCTTTTGACATGTTCTGATGACCACGTACGCGTTATTCGTTGTCATTCGCTCATTTGTCATTCAACAGACGCTTTCTTTTTCAAGACCGCACGTATAACAGAAATTGAATCAGGGACACTGAAGGTGGAAATGCGCGGCCACGATAATCGCGTAGAAAGTGCCATCTTTGTCCCGGGAGCTTCGATTCCTGCAGTTCGAGAACTCGTTGCACAGGTATTACAAACTACTCTGTCCATCAAAACCACCTTATGTCTTCCTCTTAGCCAGCATCCGTTGCGTCTGCAAAAGTGGACTCACTTGCCGTGTCGTTTGTAATGACGGCCTCGCGGGACAAAACGATAAAGCTCTGGGATTCTCTACGGGGCCTTTGCTTATGGACTTTCGTAGGTTAACTCACCGTACCCGTTTACATTCCGTTGACCGCTGCAGGTGGGACATGATGGGTGGGTGCAAGGCTTGGCTTTCCACCCATCAGGCAAACATATGCTGTCAGTCGGAGATGACCATACCATGCGTATTTGGGACCTCAGAACTGGACGGTGTAGTAAGAAACGTAAGGATGAGTGCATTCCTCGCCTTCCTGGTACTGACAATATTTGCTTTCCTAGTGGAGGCTCATAAACCTTTCACACAATGTCTTTCATGGGGTCCTGCACCTGTCGCAGATAAATCCGACGACGGAGAGAGGTCCGTCAACGTGATTGCTACTGGAGGCACAGACCAGGTAAAGTTTGCTTATTGTGCATTCGAAATTTTCGTGCTGACAATGACTCATAGCTTGTCAAGATTTGGTGCCCTTGAGGTGGCTTTTGGAGTATATTCTTGTCGGACTTTCCCTGTTTTGACCCTCCATTTCGTCAACACTGACGCCTCGTGATCTTGTTCCATCCCGCACGACTTATAACGGATTCATTGCAGATTCTCTGTTCGCACTTTTTGTGGTTTAGAAGCTCATCTTATCCACCATATAATATCCTACATACCCTATGTTGTCCGTTTTCCACTCTAGCATATTTCTTTGGCCTAATTGGTGTATTATAATACAACTACAATGGAGGATGAACAGTACTAAAATATAGAATGTCGTGATTATCACCAAGTGATTCGCAAAAACAAAAAAGAAAGCAAAAAAGAGAGAGGACAAAAAAAGGTTTGCGAGAGGCGCGACCCACTGCGCGTCTGACGACATGCCCTGATCTCCGAAGACTAACTCGGCAAGCCCTGCAGATTGCGGAATTGCTTCCCTGGCCTGTCAAGGGCAAATTATTCCAAGTCCATGTCACTTTTTACAGAGTGAGGAACTGTGGAAACCAAGTTTTCTGGAGGGGACAGTCTTGAACCAGCGCACTGATGGGTGGAGCCGGTGAGAATAACCACTCGCATTCCCGGTTTGCGGCCGCTACAGCCGTTGCACCAAGGGGGCGTTATGAATATTCCAACTGATACAAATCAAGTACCCACCCTTCGACCCATTTGGCTAGTTCGACGGACTTTCTCCATCATACTTTAATTTTTTATCGCAGCTTTATCGCCGATTTATCCTCGTTCCCTGCTTTTTGGGGGGCTGTCTTTCTCTCCCCTTATCTATGTCTTTTCTCCTCTCTTCATCAATAGACGTGTTTAGCTGGAGTCTACAGCCTATCCCACCCTTTACTTGGTTTGGGTCTCCGCTTAGCACACTAGACGTTTTGGGCGCTATTCGTCTTTGCCTCATCCTCCGACAACTTCGGGAACAACTCTACCTTCAACATGTCGCGAAGAATGGTGTCAATGGAGTTGAGAAGAAGTCTTTTGTCAAGAGCCTTGCGGTCACCCTCACGGTTGTTTGTGGAGGTGAAGCGGTAGCTGGTGCGCTGTCACGATCTCTGTTGATCGCCTCGTGTACTGATGAAGTAGCGTGTCGCAGCCCCAATGCTTGGAATCACACCGTTCTATATGGTTTCGGGCGTTGTGGTAGGACTCTTTGGCGCCATTCAGGCCGTGATTGAAGCGCTTCCTGTTGTCCCTGATATCACTGCCGAGCTTGAGCTGCCTCTCGCTCTTCTTGATGGCTTTTCGCGTGCTTTTCTTCTCTGCAACCTCATTCCTCCGGCAGTCACGACACACACGTCACCAGCGATATCCAATTCTCCGTGGTGCCTCCTCGTCACATCGTTGGTGAGCATTCCTCCGTGTATACTGATTAACTCCTGATAATCATCTCGCCACATAGCTTATGGCGAACTCCGGTTTCTTCTTTGTGAACATGTTCTCTATGCTCGCGCCGACGCCTTTCACTTTGACAACTCCCGCAGAACTCCAAGCTAATGGCTGGACAACTGCGGATCTGTGGTGTGCCCCCGTCACCACGGCCCTCTATGCGCTCCTCACGCATGCTCAGCCTTTCTGGGCAGATGCCCATGCACTAATTGTGACCTTCCTCGGAGGTGCCACAAGTGCTAAAGGTGTTGAGGCGGTTGACCCGGAGACTGCGCGTGCAGTATGTGCTCTCCTACTCTCAGGGCTATTCGTTGGCCGTACTGTCAAGAACTTTGGTTTATGGCAACCCTTCGTGAAGGCGCAGCCCAAAGTAGAGAGTACGTTCAAAGGTTTCTTCCTAGACTATTTAGATCTGACAAGCTCATTTGTCCTTACAGAGGCCAAAGTTCAATAGACTTGTCTATGGTATACCCGTGAACTCCTTTGATGACTTGACGACCCCCCGACCCCCTCGATGAATCCTAGATCAGTAGGCCCAATAGTAGATCCGCCACTCGGATATCATGGTACTTTGATCCATCTCGTCTCAACGGATTGATAGATGAAGGAAATCAACGATGTTTGAGGCAGTGTATATAGTAAGTATACTAGGGCATATTTGCGGGAGCAATGGGAATCATAATCTTAGCAGATGTGTTTTATCCATGATCGACGGATGGAACACCGCCTCCTGCCTCAGTACATGATCAGTGCCACATCTATCACGCACGTCCATCACTGGCCTTGTACCTAGTCTATATTGGTAGACATAGACAGGGTCATTGTTTGTCCTCAGGTTTAAATGGCCACGAGCTCGAGACCTTTTTCATCAAAATTTGCCACGCATGAGGCGACATACGCCATCTCTTTGCTCAAAGAGGTAGGTAGCTATCAGAAGAATTATACAGTTCTGTGGTCTGCGGGGGCACGAGGGTGATAGATAACTAAAAAGAAAGCATAGGTGATAGATAACCAAAAGTGAAGGACGACGTGATGGAGTGGAGATGTCATCGAGGTTTATAGTAATTAAAATATCGTAAAATCATCACAAGACAGCTGAGTATAAGCTATAATCTAGAGCCCGCCCACAGGGCAAGGTATTTCCAATGGCTCTATGTAGATTTCGAAGTTAGATTCCACAGTAACAATCAGCAATCAACCATATGATGCGAACAGGGAGTGGGTGGTGATATCCTATCCAGCATCAGCCTATGAAACAATCATCCAAGTGGCACGATTCGAGGGATTGCATAGGGGCATCACAAGAGTGACCAACAGTCAGTCAACCCTTTGGTGCGATAATGATATAAGTGGAGGAATCCCGAAAGAGGATGAAGTATCACATGGACCGAGAGGGCTACTGCTTGGATGAGTCAGGGCGGGGAAGAGGATCCGGTGGCTCCAATGAAGGCATCGCATTGTAAGGAGTGCGACCATAATACGCATCGGGTACCAAGGCACGCTCGTGGTACCTATTATGCGGAGACAACAGATGGTTATAGTTGGATGTTGATGAAACCGTAAAAGGAGCATCAACTAGTCCATCAGTATTACTGGTACCATTGTCGAGGTGATAAATTTCATCGGGCAAATCAACAGGACGTTTCATACGCGTGATGAGTTCATCGTCAATCTGCCTAGGGGGGCGCGCAGGCTCCAAGAAAGTGGCATCGCTTTCGATGACCGAGTCATATAACCCAAAGAACGCGAAGTCGACGTCTAGCACGTCTTCGTCTTCCACCAATAGCGAATTATCGAGCGAGAGAAGAGGTCGCTCGAGGATGTTGTCGATAGAGTCTAGTATTGGTGAAAGCTCGCGTTTCGGGCTCACAGGAAACAAAAGAGAGGCTCCCAAAGGCAAGTAGTCGCGCGACATAGTCTATAGCCAGCTTTCATGTTAAGTAATACGCAAAGACGCGACATACTCACGATAAACGTTTGTAGAACACTATGAATGCAAAAGTAGGTCGTTAGACACGGTAAACAATGTGGGTTGGGGTCAAGTTGGAGTAGAACCATCAAAGCTGCTGCGGCGACTTTATATAGCATCCTTCGAGTATTTCCCACACTCGTCCCAAATATTTGTGGCTTTCATTGTCAACAATAACGAATCAACTTAAATAAGTCGAACAAAGCACCTACCTCCATGGACGAATCGTCCTTGGCCATAATGATTTTCGCACGGAATCTGTGAATTGGAAATCCTGGACTTCGAAGGTTGTAACAACAGGACAAAAGGAGAAATGCCTCGAGGATGATGTCGGTGAATCCCTCATGGTGGAGTCAGCAGATGCTTGAATTCTCTTTTCAATACCCTTGAGAGCTCTGATCTCTACAAGACTCATTTTCTATTTAAGCAACCTCGAAGGAAGAGTGAGTAAATCTTATAGATCGAGTATGTATACCTAAACTAATTGCAACTGAGTATGTACTTTAGAGAACAAACAGGTCACTACGAGCAATTGGACTGCCAATAGACTTTGCAAGAACTGCGACCCGCGAAAGGAACGGTAAAATAACACGACATCGCTAACGAGCATGAAAAGAAACGCCCTCATGCGGATTGAAATTCCACTACGCCCGTCTCACCCGCATGCCAAAGCTTGACGAACTGAAGATCGGCCTTACTGGCGATGTCGATAAAGTCCTCTAGCGTGCGCTCCTTGCCGTTTTGGATGACCATCATACCAAGATCCAGATTGTACTGTCTGATTCGTCCCGCACCGTAGTTCGGAAGCATCGGCTCTGGCGCCTCCGTGAAAGCACAGTTGGATAGGCTGGTGCGACTCGCATGCTGAATGACGTATTCATCTGCCAGTATTTTATGAGTAGGAAGTACGTTAGATGCTCTTGAGACGGATCACGCACGGAGAAGGACGCTAGCCCCGGGCTTCAGGACTGCGCGTATGTTGCGAAGAATCTGAATGCATTCTTTGTCTGGCCAGTCATGTCTAATTTCAATCTTATCAGTTTCAGGTCCTGATTATTTGAGACGATGCACTCACAAAACATTTTTCAACTGGGTTGTTAGTCGTGTCAGAGAGGCACAACCATGTGATGTCGGCGAATCTACTCACGTAGTATACATCGCATCCCTCAATAGGTGAATCAACGAAGAAATCCATAGCTTTGAACTCAATTCGTTTTTCGGCGATTGCAAAGGGTAAGAGCTTCGGCCAAACTTCTGTTTCCGCCTGACGAATACGTTCAGGTAGATCTTGAAGCTTAAGTTGAAGGTTTGGATAGGCTCTGATTAGATCCATCGCTATATCACCGACGCCTCCGCCAACATCATTGACGGTTGTTCCAGGGGGATACCTTTCCCAAGGAAAGTCTATCCTATCTTCAGTCGCACATCTACAAAGAAAAATTATAAAGGACATACCTGTCAGGACGGCTGTTGGCTGTACAGCATCGTCCCAGCCACGCATTGCAATTCCGAAGCTTGCTCCTCGTCTGGCTCCTTCTGGGGAACAAACCCCTTCATAATACTGGAACATGGATCCTTCAAACCCTGTTAATCTGTTCCATGGGGATCGCTCTGGTATGTACGAATTTCCCCATTCCGGATCAGCCAAAACTTCCACAAGCATTGATGTTGCCTTGCTATTTTCTTCGGTACTGTGTGGGCCAGTGAGTTAAGATCGCACTGTGAATATCGGGAACAACCATATACTAACAAGAAAGATACCATGTTACTAAGGGGGTTAGACGAGAGCAGTTGCAGGCTCAATCGGTTGTTTGCAAAGCAATCTGTCCCGACTGTAAAATGGAGGGATATTTGCGTTAGCATGGCCTCAAAACGTTTTTGAACGTCGCTACCTTCTCGGAAAATATGCTTAGTAGCTAACAGACGCATAATCCGTCCGAGTTTTTCAGGATTAATGCCCGCTTTTGTCCCTATTTCTTTGATATGCATGCCCGACGGATTCTCCTGAAGGATATCCGGTATCTTGAAGGTCGTCACGACGTTCAAGCAAGCAGGTTCGAAAAACTATCAGGTAGTCAAAGCATGAGTTTATGGAAGAAAACTAATGATCAGGTTTGGAATCAGTACCTGCATAGCTCTCTGTAATGACGGGTTGGAACTAAGCGACCCAGATATCTGAGATAGGGAATTGTGCGTACGTTGAGTATAATATGGCTCGGCCGTGCCAGAGTTGTGCACAATTGCGCACATGCACCTTCAAGTAGTTGAACGGCATTTCTCAAATCAGGCGGTGAGATGTCAGCGTCCAACGGATGAGGACTTATGCTGTCCAGAGAAGGGATAGTCGGGACCGACGATTTCAAATAATGAGACTCGATAGTGTTGGTCGCATTTTTAATGAGTGTAATCAGGTCAAGGATTCCGCTATTAGCATGGGTATGTGCCAACGAAGATGCCATGAAAAGTATGGATAGGTCGACGTATCTGAATCTAATACGCACATCCATGTATTTATAGTGCTCAAGTTCAAACCATCGGGCCGGCAAGCTTAGCAAACATGATGGAAATGTGGTGGCGGGGGGTAAAAGATTACGAGCTGTGGAAGCGATTTCTATTCTAATCGTAGTATGGTTTCTTGCCAATACGCCGACTAATGCCGACGCTTCTTGGTAAATTATGTGACCCAGGGTTCCTGAATTTTTCCGTTCGAGCTTGATGAAATTGTATCAACCACACGCACCCTTGCGAGTAGATCCTTACGGAAAATCTCTTAGTCCGTCTGGTCACAACGCCGAACGAAATTCGATGGTAGAGACTTGGCAGTCGGTAAATCTGTACAATCCGAGTCTCGACGATGCATAATCCCCTGTATCTAATGCTATCCCAAACTATGCAATTCAGTGCCACAGGCGCTGAGGCGCGCCATCCATCGGTGCCTTTTGAAATCAAAGTTGTCGAGCTTGTACGGAGGGGAAAGAGAGGGAAGACTATCGGGCCGCCGTGAACTTTCAAGCGAGTAAAATCGAAGGGAAATTCACATATATCTGATCCGCAACATTCGGAATTCCAGCATTTACAAAATGGCGCTACAGTATGTACTGCGTTTCATAACAATAGACCCCTTCGAGAATACATAGGACAGGATTGAGCGCGCGGTCCGCGTGCGAACAACCGGGGTCCGTACTACATACAACATGAGTCACCGCGTACCGGTATCAGGTATGCTGCGGGCGCTTCTATATTCAGATGTGGTGATAGCCATAACGGTTAGTTCCCCTCCAGCAAGACCTTACCTTAGGCCCTAGTAGGCCATCATGCTCAGTCGACTAGCCTGTCTGAAGACAAAGCAGTCATCGAGTCCTTTCCCATGTAAAAGCACAACCTCTTCGTGTCATAACTCTCTTGGTGGTGATCTGTAGTCTGTACACCAGGCCGCTGATATTCAATGTATTCCGTGAGCGGACTAGATCCCCACCCGGAGCATATTACTTAGCACCAGTTTCAGCAAGCTATATTGAAGTTGCTCTAGATGCTTAGAAATTTCTGCAGATAGAGTAGAATGTATGGTGGTCGAGGTTGGGTCGAGGCCGGTGCCAATCTCCTGGTACTAGTAGGCTGCTGGTTTTCCACTTCATTGGAAAATCAGACCGTTTTGTCGAGGCTGAATATATTTGTCTGACACGAGCTTGATGAATATCAAAAAGAGAAAATAGTAAGTAAGAAAGAGCTGTAGAAATTTCAGATGGTGACATATTATAAAGTTACGAGGTAGCCAGCCACACCCTTTTACTGGTAAGTATCGGGAATAATGATCTCGAGCCAGGAAATGTACAAGGATATAGTACAGATAATTTACACACAATTGAATCGTCGCCCATTCCTGTGATCGGTTTACTTTCGTATGTAATAGACCACTTCGCAAGAGTAGAATACATAGAGTGTGGCGCAAACAATCACTTCCCACACGGGACACGTTAGAGTCTTTTGAACTCTAGTGTCCATTCATGGCAGAGGACCGAAGGGATCTCCTCGCCAACTTGGGCAGGTCGATTGTCTTCGACCTCGTAGACGGACAGAAACGTGGGACAGAGGGAGAATGATCGAAGTCGTGATGTTTGAATTTATCGCTATCGCGATATGGTTGTTGAACAGGATGGTCCTCTTCATTGCCTAGAACCATGTTATCTAAGGAGTTCGAGATGTTTTTGAAGAGATTGTCTGCATGCCACGAATCCTTGACATCCCGTACAAGCTCCAATTTGGTGTTCCCGGGAGGACAAGCAAGAGGGCCACTGAGTTTCCTCGTGATCCCCATGGAAGTCGGCAAAGGTGCGCTGAGAGGACCACCGAATAGTAACCATTCCTGAGGTGCTTCTA
The DNA here is from genome assembly GCA_018221735.1 of Termitomyces sp. K1Aa. NCBI lineage: Eukaryota > Fungi > Basidiomycota > Agaricomycetes > Agaricales > Lyophyllaceae > Termitomyces > Termitomyces sp. K1Aa. Next base: position 20,786 of record JABAJX010009944.1, read on the forward strand.
CATAGCCGTCAAATGTCGGATACCACTCCCAACTCGGTTCGACGCCATCGAACGTAACCAGATCAACTTCCTGGAGAGGTTCAAGTAGATAAGGTTCAGCAAATTTGAATGGCACTTGATGGAATAAAATGTCGGTCAGAGTACAGTTATAGTGGTTAGATGTGGTTGACTCACTGCTTAGTTGTTGATCGATGAGAACTTGGTTGCTGATATGATGACAGAGTGAGAGGATTGGCTATCAACTTCTAAGCTGTGAGGGAAAAGTGACTCTTTCGCTTTGCGAGCACATGAAGTTATATAAGTAGTGGTCGTGCTATAAGATAATAGAAAACAAGGTCCAACTTCGTCACCTAGGTGATTCGCCGATTCAGGGACAATAGAAAACGTATTATCAATCGAACAAACAAGTGCTTTGTTTTTTTGGTAAAGAAGTTTCCAGTTGCCAATTATGTTATTGACTTCCTGTAGTAGCCGATGTCATGGTTGTTGGCAAGTTGGAGTACAATCCAACACCAGCGGAATGGAGATAACATTCATTGTAGTAAATTAGGATATTAACCTTCGGCATAATATAGAGTACATATCTTAGACCTCCCAGATTCTGTGGAAAGTGCCAAAAAAACATATCTATGGTAATCATATGGACTCTACCGGCGTGATACCATCTAATAATCAGTCATTTATACTGCGCAAGCTGAACAATAATGGTTGTGGCCAAGTTCCGATTTATGCATGACATATATAAACTTAAGGTTTATATGACAACCACACAGTGGCCTTGGCAGCCTGAGGCCCCTGCAAGATATGATACAGAAGAAAGGGGGCTTACCACGACTTTAGACTCTCCTCTCAAAAACCGAAGCATGCTGAAAAATACATGTCCAGCCTGAGATTATCAACCAGTGGATCAGTCGTCCCCGAGCATAGTCCCTCTAAATTAATTCTGCATAGAATTAGTACAATACATCTGGACACGAACAATAATATACAACTTGACACCACCACATAGAAACCCAAGGCGTCATATGTGATCACAATGCATCGAAGTTGATGTGATGCGAAGCTCTCCTACGCTCCAATTCGTCCTCTCGCTGCAAAACATTCCGTATCGCATGAATAAATTACACGTAGATAAGAAAATCTGGGAACATACCTTCTCGTTCAGGTGCAGCACAAAAACAATAATAGCTAACACCACTGTACCTGCCACCACTGTGACAGTAACCCAAGGGATCCACTCGCCTGGCCGCAGGAATAGCTCGCGCTTCCAAGCTTCACCCTCATTCGCGGAAGGGAGTATAACGACTTTCGAGTTCGGAATAACACCCTCCATGTTAATGTAATGTTCCTTTGCGTGAACGGTCGACCCAACAAACAAATTTTCGATATAATTGTTCGTTCGCCCTAGCCCAAAAAATGAATAAGGTGTCTGAAGTGCATGGTAGGATGTCTGTGGTAATTGTCCGACTGGGGATAGAACAATCAGCATTGATGGGACAAGAGGCTGAGATTGGATAGGACAAACCTTGCGCTGCAGAGCGATGTCCCGAAGTATCGAGGACGGTATATTTGTAGGAAGCACCAGAGTAACTGACTCCGAATGGCTTGAAGTGAGAGAGATATCAGCAAAGTGATCAAAAGAATCAAAAAGGATAAATTACATGGTAACGCTCCGAGCCATTGGGTGGGTAACACCATCCGTTGTCGCAGGCACCGTTAAGAACTGGTGCCTGTTGTCAGCAAACTAGAGTCCGATCAGTAAAATAACCCACCAATAGCTTTAAGGAAAAATGCATCATAGTAAAAATTGTTCTGTACAAATATGATGTTTCCGTGGCTGGCATCTCCTGTTCTCTGGACCATGATGTCCAACGTCCCCTGCACACCGAGATGAGCTGCGATCTCGCAACCAGTAAAAAGACTTACATCTTCGTCCACATCCAAGAAAGCTACGCCCCTGGCATCTTTGATAGTCGATAGAGGGTCAGCACCACTCTTAGCAAGCTCCCATCCTCTTCTGCCCGACCCATTTGTGGAACAGCCGATCACACCACTTGCGCAAGGCTTTGAAAAGACCAAACTTGGAATCCGATCTTTTCCAGATCCGGTGATGAGGAGTATGTCCGGGAAACCATCGAGATTGGCGTCTCCAAGCTTCAGAGAAAGTGGTATAGGTGGTTTGTGTGCTGTGTCCAGCGCGAGGAGAGAAGGAGAGTCTGGGAAAAGGGCCAAAAGGGGAAATTGGACGAATAGCTGTAACGTAAAAGTCAGTCGAGTAGATGTGCAACGATAGATGATCACTGACATCATTATCAGGACTGTTGCTTAGGTTGAATTTGAAGTTCGAGTCAGCAGTACACAGGTCATCGTGTGGTCGACAAGTCTGGACTCCTTTCGTAATACCATTATCCGTGGTCGATGAACACAGACCGAGTTGCTTATTATACGCAATATTGATAAAACAGTCGGAACCCAACCCTGAAGATGAAGAGACACTGGAGCAAGTCGTAAATACCATATCGATGGTACCATCTCTGTCTGCAAAATGTATTGCATGAACAATGAAATGAAAAACACAACAGTTGTCACACACCGATGTCAGCGAATGAAATTGTCAGTAGCTCTGAAGGGAGGCTACCCTCCTGAGCCAATGAAAACCCATCCTTCTTGTTATTTAGCCAGATTTGGAAAGATTTGCCACCCTTGCCATCATCGCACACGACGAACACATCTGGACACGTTTCATCAGTGAAGAACCGTGGCTGTAGATGGAATAATGGTACCCGCGAGGCAGTCCCCATTCAGATCAACGACAGCATTGCTATGTGGATTCGCCAGTATACACTGAGGACCATGGAATTCGGGCGTGATGCTAGTTGCTCCATCAGAATGGCTGTTTGTAATTAAGGTTGCTGTGGGGAACGCACATCTTGAATAGAGGGGAATCAGGCTGTGAAGCATTCCATGTATTTTGCCAAAGCTGAAAGAGCGCTTTAGAGTCTTTGGAAGCAGGAGTCATGCCGAGGAGGTCAATCTTCATGTCACCATCCGCATCAATGGGTATAGGTTGTGAGAGGGTAGATGGAGGGATGTCTAGCGTATGGCTAATATCTAATAGGTGATTCGTCAACCTTCACTCGATGTCAGGCGACGGATGATTAATTTACCAAAGCCACCAGTGAGGGATGCGGGATACAGAGTCATATCCAATTGACCCTTGGTTTGAGATTCACTCATGACAAGAATGTCCAGCTTGCCTGAGTGCGTGAAGTCGCCAGGGACGATATTCTGAACTTGGTGGGGATGACGGAATGACGCCGCTTCTTGGTACATAAACTCGGCTGGGAGAAGCCCCATCAGCAAGATAATACAGGAGAATTATATTCATTACCGTGATTCCAATAATGGATCGAAATCGTGTGTTGGTCCTTGTCCAACCAGACCACATCCAAACTGAAGAAACATCAATGATAGTCACACACATATTGAAGCAGGGCAGACTTACAACTGATCTCCATTGAAATCTCCAAAAGCAACAACTAGCCCGTCGCCATTTAAGCCCATTGTCCCCGCATCTATCAGAGAGTTGCTAGTGAACCTCTTAGGTGGAAACGGCCATATTGCAACGGCAGGAGTCGCGAGACAGAGAGCCGCAAGACATGAGAACAAGGAGAGTTTCGGTCGTTTCATTTGACATGGATACATATCCAAGGCATTTACTCGGCAAGGTCAGAGATAAGGGGAGCTTGAATCGAACACAATGTTGTTCACGTTGAGGGCGGCTTGCACGTCTTTCTTTACAGATGTTTGAATCACAAGGCGATGACTCTGACTGCCAACGTCATTTGTCGCAGCCTTTTTGACATTTTGAATCACCATCGATGATGGGTATACCCAAACGCCTTCGAAATTCAGTGTCCCATGTCCATCACGTTGTGGTTGTCACCCATTACTTCCTGATACAAGAACAATCACATCTGCGCAGTGCCTCTTGATGAACACCGCATGCCTATTTCCCAGTGTCTATAAGTGCGAGAGAAAAGCGATCAGCCTCACCAGAAACAGCTCAGCAGACCACATCAATCGAATATGGGAGAAAGGTTGGTGACTGCAGCGGTGATGAAGTATCTGATTTTCCGCTGACAATTTCCATAGGATTTTAAACCCTGCTAGTAACTCCATCGAGAGAGGGTCTGCTGACGTGGAGGACCAGCCTAATCTGATACAAACTCCTGCTCGTTCCCCCAGTCGTCTGAAACGTAGAAAGTCATTGTATCGCCGGTTCAAGAGGTTCTTATCTCGACTTTGCAAGAGAGGAAAATATCATCGACCCCAAAGGCCTCGCGTGAAGAAGCCAGTCATATATGTCTTTTCACCCAACGAGATAGATGTGACGGTTGCCGTAACGCTGAAAAAGGACATGGAGTTTACTGCGGTATACCCCATCGTGCCTATACAAAAACTTAGGCCGCAAGGAGAGAAGATACAGTGGGATGTTCATACTACTTCTGACGGTTCACTGCTGGAACGCGACACTAGGCTCGAGTTATCTTCGCTGTTTTGGGAAGCCGAGTACGTCCCTTTACGTGATCCACACGGCAATTGAAGCTGAGAATGTTTTGCTCTCAAGCCTAAACGCAAAGAGCCTTTTCAACTCTCGACAAGGCAAATCAAGCTCCATGCCAGGAACTTGGAACCTGTCGGACTCGAATTCTGTTGTCCTTTCTCTTGACGACATCACCGGATATCTTGAAAAAGTTCTCCTTGGTCTTGGACTCCACACGGAAGCTCGGACCTCCTTCGTGACGTACGCGTTTCAATCCGGTCAAAATTTGTGTATTTCTTTAAATGATCATTCTACACAGCTTTTGGCTACCATCTTTTCTGAGCCATCAACATATTGCGTTACGGTTCATGCCCCAAGCAGAATACTCTCGAATTGCCCCCCTCGACATTAAGCCGGAACCTGATGTGATTACCCGCGTTTTTATGCTGTTTCAGGGTGTTAAGGATCTTGAGGCTTGGCCTTCGGCACGGAAACGAGCGCATGATGATGTTTCATATTGGATAACTATTGTTGGCGTCGATAGTGCTGCTGCTTTCAACAAGGATCTTTCGCGGGTGTTAGAATGGGGTGCAATGGAAATACCGGCATAATGTCTGGGACTTTGGACTGTATGTAAACTCTTAATTTAAGCCCTGTTAATTCTACGCATTCCTTGAATCAAACAGAGTTCTCCCCGTTTACTGTTGGGACAGTGACTAAGCGCCCTGAATAGGTTTATACCTTTGGCCCGTTGACAGTCGGATAATTACATAGCACATAGATGAGTGTCCGAGCTGACAGCATCCACTCCACATCTGATTGTATGTATATCTTATAGAAGTTAATGAACTGTTCTGACCACTCCCGGCCAGTCGTGCTGCTGCCGTGGGCTGCACCTAAATCACCGGGAGTCGTTTGCCAGTAGCAAGAACGGGCTTTCTGTCACCGCCTGCCTGGCCTCTGACAGATACTCCAGCCAAGACACACTTCGGATCCTGAGCGTGATCCTATAAAAGCCCTCGAGGATGTGCCAAAAACAAGCAGCTCTCAGCTTATATCTCCTTCAATAGGCCTCTAAAACTCCAACATGAAGGTCGCCGCTCTCCTCGCTCCATTCGTTCTCATGTCATCTTCAGCGCTCGCTGTAACGCTCTCATACGACCCCGGATACGATAACCCATCGCGCTCTCTCGCCGAGGTTGCTTGTTCAGATGGCCGCAATGGCCTTATCACCGCCGGATTCAACAAACTAGGCGATCTGCCTAACTTCCCATTCGTCGGTGGCACTTCTAACGTTGCTGGATGGAACTCAGCCCAATGTGGGACATGTTGGAAGCTTACATATACCGACGGCAATGGAGTTACGAGGTCGATCAATATGATCGCGGTGGATCATGCGAACGCAGGATGGAACGTCGCTACTCAGGCTATGAATGCATTGACCGGTGGTCAGGCTGTACAGGTCGGACGCATCGATGTCACACAAGCGAAGGTGGCTGCATCGCAGTGTGGTCTCTGAAATCAGATGGTTTGTTATCGCAACTTTGTCTTGTCCTAAAACGGGATCTGATAAAAATCCAAAGCCTAGTTTTTCGGTGATGGATAAGGACAGGTATTGGCGGAACTTTCTGTATGGGAATGGACCCAAACTAGATACAATATCGACTTTGCCTCAATACTTATGCATATGGACCGTCGACATGCTTAATGTTCCATATTTTGCGAAATCGATTACGGAAATTGGTTATGTACAAAGATATTCCTTACAGGTTCGACACCGTGTGCATATTCCCACTACTCAAGCATACATCTCGCTCTAAGTTTTAACAGATCCGATTTCCGAATCTTGAGATCAATGATATTAAATGATAATACCGCGTGAGGCTCATTTCAATTCTGATGGAGTACTTATGACCAAGTGGTTGCATGGCCTCGAGAGAATAGACACCATTTGAGGGAAGCAATCTCAAGCCTCTTCGCTGACAGATCTCGGAGATAAGATTAAACGTGGGAAGTTGACACATATAGAGACAGCCTCAGCACCTGTTGCTCAACGCAGAAGCAAAAGTATATTGTGTACTTACATCCCTCGGACTCTAGAGGGCTTTCGACCCTACAACGATTCGGAGCTTCTTGTCCGCATCCGCATACTCCCATTACTTATGGTATTCTCCAGAGAATTCTTGACTATATATTGACTGGTCGGTGCAACACGAGCTTAACTTTGGACCAAGTCTTGATTTCCGAGCGCAGCTAGTGCGCAGATCAGGTTTTTTAACACATGGATGCGCCTGATTCGAATCATCTGGTTCTCAGGAGACTAGGGCAAAACTGGAATACGAACATCAAAGTCACCTTTTTTCTTTCTTCTAACCTTTTATAAGTGTTCCTGTGACGCTCTCTCCGACTTCAGTAAACCACGAACGTCATCAAAATTGCCTGGTGCCATCCTTGGCGTTACTTACTAACTCTTCTTTCCTTCTCTCGGTGACCCGACGCCTTCCCTGATACCTTGTGATCTCTCGAAACACATCCTCGACAAGCTGACTGGTTGACAGGTTTACGGTGACATGTTCCCGCTGTGTGATCGCTCGTTGCGGTCAACCTAGCTCTAGATCTCGATGTCGAAGAGCCGTGTATCTGAAGAGCCGGTCTCGAGAATATAAAAAGCACCTGAGACAGAGAGTTGACCTTCAGCCAGAGGCACTTCACAAGCTTCAGTCTCGTATACAGCTTCAACATCCTTCTCACGTTGAAAGTACCAACTCCCGCATCTACACCATGAAATTGACATCTATCCTTGCGCCCATCGTCCTCCCCGCTTTAACCCTCGCTGATACTGTCTCTTTCGACCAAACCTACGATAACGCAGGAGGCTCCCTTGCCACCGTCGCCTGTTCTGATGGTATAAATGGCCTCCTCACGGCTGGCTTCTCAACCTTCGGCTCCTTACCCAGCTTCCCGTTCATCGGCGGTGCCGCCGCTGTCGAGGGCTTCAACTCAGTTAATTGCGGAACGTGCTGGAGCCTCACCTTCAATTCGAAGACAATCAATGTGTTGGCGATAGATCATACCATCTCGGGCTTCAATATTGCGTTGGCAGCAATGAACGAGTTGACGAATGGTCAGGCGGTGTTCCTGGGACGCGTTGATGCCACAGCGGTCCAGGTGGACCGCTCAGTTTGTGGCTTGTGAGGCACAGTAAGTTGGCAAGTTGACATGTTGTCCCAGACTGACAATGAAATCTTGAGAGAACGCAGGGATTGCAACTATGAAAGGCAGGCAGATGGACTTGCAGCTAGCTTCTCCTAGTACCAAGAGGACTTTTTTTGCTGTATATTAAATCAAAAGCTTTTCACCACGTACATTGAAGGAGTACTAGTACTATGTAGCTATGTCAATACATGAGCAGAAAAAATCAAGAAACCTTGTCGTAAATAGGGTCCCTTAGACCCAAGAATAACAGGCAGGAAGGAAGTCAAGTTCCAGGGTATCAATGTCAAGAGTTAACGTCGTTCTCTTACTTTCAGCCACACAATGACAATCACACCAACTCCAAAACCTGCAATGAATGCAAACAAGACGAGAACATCACGATAATAATTATTTGCGCCGAATCCAAACAGCTGGTATTGTGCATTAGCTGCGAGCGGAAACGTACGCGAATGAAAGCTCACCAAATTCATGATCAGGCTGGCAGATACGCTAACAGGCACACCTTGAAGAGTGTCTTGGATCAGGAGGCCTGAACCGACTTCGTTAACCGAGAGAGCTTCCAGGGTATATTTGAGGGGGCATAACCACTGCAACCAACGGAGGACTGGTGGGATCGCGTTGAGGTGGACGAAAAACCCGGCGAACGTCATTTGATAAAGTGCAGAGAGTGCAGAGAGAAGAATCGCAACGCCGCCGTTGTCGAATAAGGTAGCGAGAAGGAAATTCTAGGAAAACCACAAAGTTAGGGGTGAAAGACAAAGGAGAAAGAAGGGGACCATACAAAAAGAGTCATTGCTAAGGTATATAACACAAGGATGAAGAGGAACTTGAAGAAATGCGCTGCATCATGGGCGAGGCCGGCCATCCAATATGTGCTGTATAGTTTGTAAGTCAAGGGGGGCTGTAACAAGATGTACGATGTGCATACATGGATGAAACGATGATGGTGGGTATGATACGCAGTGGGACAACATCAAAGATGAACCGCGAAAGTAGCCAGGAGGTTGGACTACAGTGTAGGGTAGGAGTTAGTAAAGGCGGTTTGTCAGACTAAAGAGAGAAAATCGTACCTGTAATACAAACTTGACCGTTCTCGGACGAAAAGAGGTCGAGTTTCTACCACATTGTACAATGCACTCAGTGACGAAAAAGCTACAAGTGCTCCCTGCATATGCGCCCGTTATATTTGGCACTCACAAGTTACGGGCTCGTAATGATCGACTCACCAAAAAGAACAAACACCCAACACGTGCCTGGAAGCCCGCAATCGATGTGTCTATCTTGTAGTAGAGTCCACCTGGTGCCATTGGCATTGATACGCATCTCATAATCGGAAGACGCGAGAGGTCTTACCACAGAAGACGCCGAGGATTGAAGCAACTGCTACATGAGTCAGAAACAACGTCTTGTCTCTATAATTCCCATTAAACGTGCTAGGTAGTGAACATTTATCGAACCCTACCTTTGTAAAATCTTCCACTCCCTCCCAGCAAGGACCTGAAGCTGAGTCAAGAACGTCGTAGCACATGTTAGGTGTCGTTCCGAGTTGGAACCACCATACAAATCAGCATTGACTTGCTCTTCGGAGGACATGATGGCTTGAGATTTTTCCACCGATTCATTTTCAGATTCTCTATCGGCTCGGATTTGTTCATCGACCGCGGCTTTCTCTTTTTCACTGATCTGGAAAAGGGATACATTGGGATCGCTGGCGATGTCCAAGAGATAATCGGCAACATTGTAGCCTGGAGGGTATGCTGGCACTACGTCCGAAGCCACTCTGAAAAAGTACTCGGAGGGCGCAAAACCTCCCGGGCCAGAATATAGAGCACGCCCATGTGATAACAGAAGAATCGAATCAAAGGATTGGTAAAGCTTGGAGCTTAATCATATGGCATGAGCGTTCAGTTTAGAGGTGAGAGTTCAACCTGACATTACCTCGGCTGGTGGATGGAAGCGATTACTGGGATGGGATTTATAGGATCATGTGCGATATCGTGAAGGATCTGGGCAACGCGAGACGCAGAAACAGAGTCCAAACCTATGAAAGAGAGTGAGATTAATAACACGGAGCAAGGAAGCACAGACCCGAAGTTGGCTCATCCAGGATGAGAACATCAGGGCGTGATATCAGCTCCAACCCAATGCTGACCCTCCTCATCTCACCACCACTGATACCTCTTGACTTCCCTCCTGTATTCTCATTATGGCCAATACGGACATTTCTTAGCGATGAGATGCCAAGCTTCACCATGAGCTCTTCAACCATCTGACGTTTTTCGATAGCCATAATATTTTCAGGTAGGCGCAGACGAGCTGCGAATAACAATGCTTCGTATACAGTCAAAGTGGGAGGGAGGACATCTTGTTGAGGAACAAAACCGATCCTCGGGGCTGCGACACCCGACGAACCGCTCTTGGCGGGGAATTTGACGGTTCCAAGAACAGACCCGGACTTGTGTTTGCCGGCAAGGATCTCCGCAAGAGTTGTCTTTCCGGCTCCTATACAGGGGTGAAGTTCTATATATGCAAGAAGATTGAAGATCAACTCACCACTGGGACCTAATATCGCCATCATCTGGCCTGCCTTCACAGATCCTGATACATTGTCAAGTATATTTTTCTCCTCCTGGGTGCGGAAGAGACCAAAGTAGCTCGATGATCCAGTAACAGAATACGTTATACCATCCCAATGAACACCAACTTGCATACCCGTATTTTCAATCTGCTGTTTATTGCGAGCCCTCCTCTGCTTCAGATAGCCGAAAAGAATGAAAAATAATGCCAATAGACATAACCCTCCAACGACGGCTAGACCAGCGATCACCCCTCCACTGAGGGATTTCCCACTGGGGCTATCATCAGAAGCAGTAATGCTTCCTCCAGTGTCAATGACACTTTGCCTGACACATTCTCCAAACGAGCAGCCATCGAGGACTAGACCTGACGGTGGGAACAACGTTAGCAGATCTTTCTGCCGGAACTGACAAGTAGCTGTGTTGGTGGAGTTATCGAGGGCATCACAATGGATACCAAGGGTGCCGCCGAGACCATTGATAGTCTGTGTGAGGTCAGCACTTGAGAATCCTCCACACCACGTTGTTCCTGGTCTGCATAGGCAGTGTAGATTTTGGCAGTCCCAGTTCGCACTGGATGTACCGTTGCCGAGAGTTTGACTGCATGTATCGGCCTCGCAGTAGAATTGCTCGACGCCATCGTATAACAGTTGTACGGAAACAGTTCCAGCTTGGCCAAACGTGGTTGTATTTGGTATGGGCGAGAGGGAAGGCTGTAATGTGCGTCCAATGTTCAAAATGGATTGAAGAGGGTAGATCACTTGTAAAGTAGGATTCTATCCCATAACATTGTGAGGTCACTGAATATCAAAGCATTTGGCTTACAACGTACATTTACTTGACAGCTCATTTGGCTACCCGCGTATACTCTTGGAGTTGTGTTGCATGCCAAAGTGTTGTTCTGGCCATCCTGCGCACCTGTGATAGAGTCTGAAGCGGAAGCTGCCGCGCCAGATGCGACAAACGCTCCTTGACAAGCATTAGATGTTCTACAAACATTACAACCCGTTCCAGTCCACCCCTGTTCACATGAGCAGCTAGATGCCGTAAGATTGGAGAAAGAATCCGAGCTGGGTGTGAGTGGGCGTTGGCTACCCTGGAAGATATTTCCACCGCATGCGAGTTGTGAGCAGGTAGGTCCTCCTGTACCAACAGGACAAGCGCAACTGGAACCATTATGGAAACCGTAGTTTTCACAAGTTTGCCCAGAAACGATAGCAGCAAACAGAACGATGATCAACCATAAACAACGCATGGCTCGTAGCCCTGAATTCTCTCGGATTTGCCCTGAGATTTTTCTCCCGTCTGGAAGACGTCCCCGATGTAGTTGAAAGTCGTAGGGATGCTTTTCAGAAAGGACGAAAGCAGGAATGGGAATAAACGACTCGCCCACAAGACCCCACCCCCCTTTCTTCACACGAAGATACAACCTAAATATAACTCCTTTTGGATCGCTCGCGTCACGTGGTATCTTGGTCATCACTTGTCAATGTCAGTTTCAACTTCAAGCCTCCCTCTCTGTTCTCCTTGTAGGGGCCACTATAGCCAACATCTCGCCTCTCTAGATCTCTGTACAAATGTTTGGCAAGGTGCGATTGTTTTCTCGACTTTCTTCAAAGCGTGACTGAAAGGGACCAATCCTAATTGAAGATCTCTTCTCTATGGTCGTCGCCAGAGCCCGAGGTTCCCTACGATCCAACTAACCCGAAAATGAATCCTTTGAATCCACAGGGCTTGAAACCGTACGACTTATATCCTTGAATCTATTGTGTGTCCTTGACAGCAATCTTTAGATGCTGCGCATGTCCCCAAACGAAATCCGCTCGAGATGACTGTTTTTTGAAATATGGTCAGCCAGAAGCCACTGAGAGGTGCAAGGAACTTGTCCAGAACCACATTGCATGTATGCGGAGTCTTGGTTTTAAAATATGACCAGTGACTTGAGTAGTTGAAACTGTCCGCCCATAATCATGTTATAATTACCTAATTTTCCGTTCATACAGGTCTAATCTCCTCACTTGTTGGAGGACGCTCCAACACGAATCAGGTGCCTTCTCCAGGGAAATTGGCATAACGAGAAAAAAAGTTGTGCTGCGCGAGCCTCTGCTACCACTGCTATTGACCTCTCTTTATCATATCCTCGAACGTCACAACTCTTGCATTATCTATATGAATCATGGCAAAGTTCTTCCAACTGATGTTTGCTCGGACATTCTTCTGTTCACTCCGATATCTGCAACAGTATCACAACACTCGCTCCTTACACGGGGTCCCGGAACCTTTGGCGTCAATATACTCAGGAACCAACACATAACTTTTTTAGCCTTTTTGATTACAGGTACTTATATACACAGGTGTACTGACTCTGTCCGATGTCGTTGCGTTGCTGTGCCTTGACCTTGATCTGTGGGTTCCTCTGAATCGAATCGCCTGTGGTAATAAAAAAGGATAAAATCGGGTGACCAAACTCCTGAAGAAATTTATTGCTAACTAATTTGAACTTCTCTGGTCATCGCAATTCCGCAATTTCCAAGGCTTGACGTGTGTGTCATGATCTCTGGGACTGCATCAGTATACCTATTGGCGCAGATGGGTATAATATATTATTTCAGCTCCCCATGCAGTTCCAATGGGGATGTTTATTCTGAACAATCTAACAGTTCAGGCACGTGCGCGATGGACCGTGTTGAGGTTTTTTGGCTGTTTGCTGTCGGCTAAGCCCAGGCTCCTTTCTCTAATTGAAATCTTTCAGAAGCCTGCCGTACGTGTGGCGTGTCATGATATCCTTTGATAAGAAGTTCCGGATTCCGCCTGAGTCGTAAAAAGATGAAGACAAACTTACAAGGCCATCAAGTTAGGGGCGCCCAGCTTCCTTGCTTTATCCAGTGTGTTCAGGTCCACTTCTTCCTTAGTCCGTTATCACTATGGACGATCCATCTTCCAATAACTTCCCTCCTCAGGAGCAGACTTCTTCTCCCATCGAGGACGTAACCACGGCGCGTGCCGTCGTCCTTCCTACTGATGTAGTCGAACATGAAAAGCCTGTTACTCTGCGACAAAAAGGGGTGGAAATGTACCGTTCTATGACCCAGGAGGACAAAGAGTTGTCCGCAGCAGGATACGAACATCTAGAAGCACAGAAGATCAAAGACGGGACCCCAGTCGGTAGTGCGAATGTCGACATTCAGGAGCATCATCTTCCGCTTTCGAAGATTGAGGAGACTCTGCTTACCTCAATTGACACTAAGGACGCAGGGAGCTCACATGGCTTGACGACGGCGGAGGCTCAAGCTCGAATTCAGCGAGATGGACCGAATGTTCTGACCCCGCCCCATAAGAAGTCTGCTTTGAGAAAGGTAAGCGCCTTGACATTATAGCACATTCACTTATAAGTATCCGATCTACAGTTTCTCGATCGCCTTTTTACCATGTTTAATGTCCTTCTTATGATTGCCGGTGTTCTTGAATACGTTCTTTTGGGAATAAACTTCAAAGTAGTGTTACTTCCTTGACTTGGTGTGACTTATAATAACAAGATTCTATCTTAAGGAAAACTTCCAAAACACGTATCTCGGCGGCATTATGATTGCAGTAGCATTTATAAACGCCTCAATCGATTTTTACCAGATCCAGAAATCAGAGGCCATTCTCGCATCGTTTTTGGCTATGATTCCCCCATCTTGTCGCGTAGTTCGTGATGGAACAATATCAAATATTGCTGCAGCAGATCTCGTCAAGGGTGATGTAGTGCTCTTGGTACGCAAAAGACAGATTGTGTGGGTAACAAATATTAACCAACGACCTCTCGCGAATATAGCGCACAGGCGACAAGACACCCGCAGATCTTTTGTTATTTTCGGCCGCCGACCTCAAGGTTGATAATAGCAGTCTTACAGGGGAGTCGGAACCTCAAGAACGTTTCCCACTTCCCGATGGGTCTATGTTTCGCCCCCCTGAAGCCGAAAACTTGGTAAACACTCCATTTTTCCCAGCATGAGTTGATTATCTGAATTGCAAATGATAATAGGTTTTCAACTCTACTCTTGTTGTGAATGGTGAAGGATGGGGTGGTGAGTAGTCTTCTTGTGTCGTCATGTTCATATTGATGTGATCCTTCCCATTACTAGTTGTTGTGCGAACTGGAGACAACACTTTTATTGGTTAGTATTCCCATCTCATCTCACGTTGATGCCAACGTGGTTTCAGGTCAAATTGCCAGCTTGACTGGGAGCGAGAGTGGCAACGAGAGTCCCCTTGGCCGTGAAATGTGTGTTCGCAGTCCCTCTCTCTCGGTATGCTTCTAACAAGAACAATACGGTCAAATCTAGTGCACGGTTTGTTACCATTGTTTCTTGCATTGCTATCCTCTTTGCTATCGTATTCTTCGCTGTGGGTATCACTACCGTGTATAAAGGACAAGCATCGCGCACTGTGACGTTTGCTGTCTCCATCCTCGTCGCCTTTGTCCCTGAAGGTCTGCCATCCGTTGTCACCCTTCTCCTTTCTATCGCCGCGAAAAGAATGGCTAAGCAGAATGTATTGGTCAAGGATTTGCAAGGAGTCGAAACACTTGGTCAGTGATTGATTATTCTCTGGCTTTTACCTATTTCCCACTTATCATGTCGCTAGGTTCTGTAAATACATTTCCATTCGTTATCTTAAAGTTCAAAATTGAATGCCTTTGACAGCTCACGCTACTTGCGACTGACAAGACAGGTACTCTCACCAGGAACCAGATGACTGTATGCTTGCCTCTTGCGTTGATAGAGAGCGAAGGCTCAGTTTTACTAGGTAACCAACCTGTGGAGTGGCGGTCAGATGTATACGGCGTTTCAGGTGTGCTGTGTCCATCTTTGCTCTCAGTCCACTTACCCATAATTTTTTAAGTCGAATAACGATGAGGAAAGTGTCTCTCAGTTCTCTATGGCTGCCTCCGGCATGACGGAGATTGTGGACATCGCTGCACTCAACTCGCGCATCAAATTCGACAAGACAGATGTATCGTTTGAACAGAGGAACATTCTTGGTGACGCTACAGAGACAGGTTTAACGCGTTTTGCCGGCCGTTACCTGAAATCGGACTATGACGAGCATGTCAAGAAGTTCCCCAAAGTCTTTGAAGGTACCGCTCTTCTCCCCAGCACTCTCATACCCCACTGACTCTTGCTAAAAAGTGCCTTTCAATTCGTCCAATAAATGGGCTTTGGTCATCGTGAGTTCTCTTATTTTCTATCTGAGTCTCACTAGTACTGACGGCCGCTGACTTCGAATGATATCAGCTTAAGAAGCCACACTCATATGGCCCTTTGACGTCTTATCTCAAGGGAGCTCCGGAACGAGTGCTCGCTAAGTGTACAACGTACCTTAAAGATGGAGTTGTCTGCCCCATTACGGAGGAATTCACTTCCTCGTTTGACGCTGCCTACAATGTATGGGATCCATTCTCAATGATCGTATTTCTACTTATTTCTACTCTTTCATAAAATAGTATATGGCATCGAGAGGACACCGCGTTATTGCCTGTGCGCAATACCTTCTTGCTGAGGACAAGTACCCGTTAAAATATCACTTTTCTAAGAACGATTTGGACTATCCTAGTTCGGACTACTGTTTCGTTGGACTTGTATCCCTCGAGGACCCACCTAAACACGGAGTTCGAGAAGCTATTGGAAAGCTCAGACTGGCGGGAATCAAAGTCATGATGGTAACTGGTCAGTTTACCAGTTTACCTTATGTCCTTAACCACTCCATCATACTGATAAGGAGTAGGTGACCACCCTAAAACTGCCGAGGCAATTGCACGCAAAATCAACTTGATTTTGGGCGACACCCGTGATACACTAGCTGAGAAAACTGGCAGACGGATTGAGGAAGTCTATGAAGACGAAGTCAGCGCTGTAGTTGTACATGGAGATGATATCGATCAGCTAGAAGGCTGGCAGTGGGATCAAAGTAAGAATATACGCCAGTAATTTGAGGTTTGCATAGTTAACGGGATTTTCTCAGTCTTCGGCAAACAGGAAATTGTCTTCGCCCGTACTTCACCAAAACACAAGCTCGAGATTGGTGCGTCTCGAGACTGCTCTCATTCACAATTAATGAACTTGCCATTATTTGCAGTCAAACGTGCTCAGGCTCTGGGCCACATCGTAGGCGTGTAAGTTCCTTCCTATATAATGGCGACTGCATGAACTCAATCTGGCTATAGAACAGGCGATGGTGTGAATGACGCGCCCGCATTGAAGAAGGTAAGTTCGACAAATTCTGTTGAATCTTGGAGCTGATCCCCCTCTTCAGGCTGATCTTGGTATTGCCATGAATATATCTGGTTCTGACGTGTCGAAGGAGGCTGCGAATATGATCCTTCTTGGTACGCTTGGTGTCAATCGATTCAGTTGAACTTTCTCATGTGATGCTGTGTACCAGACGATAATTTTGCATCGACCGTCAGTATGTCGAAGCAAATTCCTCAGCTCTCGAGCAAGATAATTTATCATCTTGTACAGATGGTGTTGCCGAAGGACGCCTTATTTTTTCGAACCTCAAGCGGTCCATCCAGTAAGAGAGCTTAACTGTTTATATTGATGTTCCTACATGTCTTGGTCAGGTATACGATCACGCACAGTACACCGGAAGTCATACCCCAACTACTTTGTCAGTAGTAATGTGTCCGTCCCGCTCACTCCATGCTCACTTTCCCTCAGATGTAGTTTTGCCTATACCCCCTCCGCTTTCCGCAGTTCTTATTCTTGTCATTGGTCTGTTTTATTTTTGAAGATGTTTCGTAAACTAAAACTCACCGTTACCGTTCAGACCTTGGATTCGAACTTTTCGCTGCTGTAAGTAGAACACGAAGATCTCAATCAGGCCCTTTCCGAGGGTATACTTACTCGATGACACTTAGTTGAGTTTTGCCTGGGATAAGCCTGAAACAGCGGACGGTTTGATGAGGATGACCCCTCGTAAGCCAGGTAATGGTCCTTCGTTGTGTCTATCTCTCCGGTCAACTGACTCAGAAGGACAACATCTTATCAGTGAACGAACGCTCCATAAAATTTATCAAAAAACGTGCACTGCGTCGCTCAAGGACACTCATCGCTACGAGTACAACTGACACAGAAAATCGTGGTCCCAGACTTATTCGTCGCAGTCGTTTGGCTATATTCCTTTCTAAACTCCGCGCTCCGTTCAATCGTGTGTTTTGGGAAGACCTCCTAGAACAAACAGATAATGAATCTCTTGTTGATTGGAAACTACTCAGCTATGCGTATTTGGAGGCCGGAGTCATTGAAAGTGTTGGATCGTCAGCATAGCCTTTCTTTTCTCTTGTCAGTACATTATTGACAATGGGGTTCTTTCTGGCAGGATCCTTCCATATTTTGTGGTGTTTTGGAAACATGGATTTACACCGAGTGAGCTTCGCGCTACACAAGGAGCAAACCGTACGTCTAGTACCTTCGGATTCGATTCATACATCTAACTTTTGCATAGTATACTTTACTAAAACTAGCCCAGACTTTATCAATGGCAGGGGGCAGACTATTACAGCTGCCCAGCAAGTCGAGGCTCTCGCTCAAGCACAGTCAATAGCATATCTATCGATCTTCATAATTCAATGTTTCAACGTAAAATTACTCTCTTCCTTTGTCTAGATATGCATTCTTATGTCTCTTCCCAGGTGTTCGCGGTCAAAGCCAAACTTTCCTTCCCCTTCGGCCGTCAAGTCGTCAGCAATGTCTGGAATTTCGCAGGCATTATGGGTGGCGCCTCCCTTGGAATCTTCATCATCTACACCCCACCCCTCCGCTTTGTGTTCGGCGGATCTTTCCACCTCTCGCCCCTCTACTGGCTCATTCCTATGGCTTTTGGCGTCCTTCTTTTGATTTGGTCGTCTCTTCGCGTGTTGTTGTTGCGAAAGTCATTAAATAAGGCGAGGGTTAAAGACATCAAGGGCTTGATGATGTGTAAGTAAAATGTGCATATTTCATCTTGAGAGAGATCGTTAACGTATGTTACAGTCCCGACGATGAGGACCATGAGTGTCCGGTCACGCCGTTAAACTATTCAAGGCGAAAATCTTACGGCCGAGTAATCGAGTGTAACTCTAGATGTAAAAGATAGTATTTCGTTAGAAACGGTATATCCATGACGACATGAAAACCGCTTCGAATCGTTTTGCAAAAGAGACAAATATCATGGAAGGCTCATTTGATAACGTATAAAGACCAGTTAGAACGGGTAAAGAGAGAACAAAAATGGTGCTGATTCTTCTCCTGAAGCTCCTTGCCAGAGTTTTATTCCTCAGGTACGTGTTCCAAAGGATGATAGCACCATCTGCCAAATGCGCGGTGACTGAGAGAAGGAGGCCGGCATAGAGGAACCAGCTTGTTTTGGGCCAAATTTCAAGTCCCGTCTTCACAAATTCATAGTCAAGTTCTGATGGTCCAACAGCGGATATTGGTGGTGCAATACTAGTCGGATGGACACGATGCGTCATGTAATGGATGGGAAGGAAGAAAAGCATTGTCGAGTATCCGGCCCAACTCAGAAGGGACGTAAATGGGCGTGGCTTTGAAGTCTTTGGAGAGGAAAGAAGGCGCTTAGCGGAACCAGCTACGGCATGAGCCATCAAGGGACCGAGAAGTAGATATCGTTCACCGAAATGTGTCTGGTAGTATTCCCTCCCCAATAACTATATTCACTTAAGATGCGGAACGGTTGAATGACGGGACAACACACCATTGTTTGAGACGATAAATTCGAACCTCCAAGGTTTGCCATTGCAGGCGCCGTCAGATGGATGAGGATGAAGGTTGTGATAAAAGGTGTCGAGCCATGAGAAAGGTTGGTCAAGCAAGAGATAACATTTTCGCGAAGACTGGTAGCCCAATTTTTGTCCATATCTCTCGCAGCTCAGTGATCAAGCTCAAGGGCTGCACCACAGCATAAGAGATGGGCCACGTCAGAGTCAAGTCAGGAATACGCACACTTGGCTGAGAAGAGTCTCGAGTGGACTTGGATAAGTTTTTATTTTATGATGACTAATGAGACAACCCCAAAAGAGTTGACTTGGGGGCGCATTCCGTTCAACATACACCTACCTAGACGATTACTATCCCATGGTTTCTGAGAAAGAAAGCTCCGTCTCTTCTGACTCCGAAAGTCCCTCAAGTCTGTCTCTGGCACTGACAGATCGTATTCCAGGTGAACTTCACGATCGCATCATTGACTACCTTCATGATGATAGCCCGACATTGTTGATATGCAGCATTGTCTGTCGTGCTTGGATGCGAGCGAGCCGATACCACCTATTCCCATCTCTCGAGATACGTAGTCACTGGCAGAACACCTCCGTCCTACGTAGGCTACTTGAGGCACCTCACTCTACGATTGGCAAATACGTTCGCGCGCTTTCCATACGTGCAAGTTCAGCTGTCAATCCAAGCGAATACTTGGGCAAACTTTTCCCGTCTGTTCATGCTCTGTTGATTACAGCTTCGTACTCTGTCCAAGTCAAAGATTTCTTTTCTTGGACAGGAGTGTATACTCACCAGTTGGCTGAACTTGTATTGTACGGCATCAATATTGCTTCGAACGCTTTCCCGGAAATTTTTCAGGGTCTAGCAGAATTCAAACTTTTGCGACACGTCGCTATCATTGGGGGCAAATCTAAATTTCCAACGTTAGCGTGCAAGAAGATGGAGGATCCACACATTTCTCCGCTCCCTCCTATTCGTTCACTTATATTAAACTGTTATAACATCAACTTCATTTGGTGGCTACTAGCAAGAGGGGCAAGAATCACCCGACTGGACTTAAAGTTTCCGCTTGTACTCGATTTTCCAGATAGACCCAAAATGTCTTTTGACGTCGGCGAATATCTTCGGGAGATTGGTACAAGCCTCCAAGAGCTAGATCTCCACCAAGAATACTTCCGTATGTCCATATGTCTAACACCTTTTTTCGCTAGAAAATTGAGCTCTGTGTCAGAAACAATAGATCTCTCGACCAATATAGACCTGCGTGCTTTGTGGTTCCACGATATCAGAGTGTCTATTGGGGAGTGGGTTATATTTGCGCTGGCCCAGGTCACTTCCCCGTACCTGCACACGATAACTCTGTACATTTCCACCGATGACTACCTCGGTAAACGTGCTCATATCAACTTATTCGACTGGCCTACTTTTGGTTCAATCATTCGTAGCGCACCCTTCAACTCGTGTCTTCGAAAGCTTCAGATATACTGGGTTGGATACTTCGAGCCTGCCGCGGGCATGACAACAGAATTAGTGAATATTCTGGAAGAGCACATTCCAAGCACTGTGAAATACTCTGTTGCGGATTCCCTTTCATTGTCGTCGACGAGGTTTGGCGTGACTACCCACAAACGTGTCTTTGATAGGCCGTATGATTGTACCAGGAATGAAATAACCCTGAAATTGTAGTTACGTACATTTCTCTGATTGTAATATTTTCTTATACTGACTTCAATCATCCTTGTAGGCTTGTACGGCCTCTACCTAGTCGCAAGATTTTTGGCCCGTTGTAATCGGTTCAGAGTACTTCTGCAAAAATGCCACAGACGGAAGCTCTTCCAAATCTGCTTGGAGCGCCTCATTCCACAGCTTGTAACATCTTTTCGCGAGTTGTCTCTTCAACCCAGATCACTTCCTTGGCGAACTTCATCCCTGAGTTGATACTCGTCTATTATTTCCTCGTATTGAATGAGTTTCCTACTAGTTGGTTGAACTTGGTCTCGTGCAAACACTTGGCTGGAACGTTGGTAACTCGTTGCTCCAGATATTCTGGCTTGGATACTAGTATCATACTACGATGTCAGGGAGAGCACATTAGAACTAATTCGAAAAGGTTCACAGTAAATGGGCTGGATGAGAACGTTTGAAAAACTGGAGGAAGTATGTATATACCCTTGGTCTTTGCCTGCGAGTTGAAATTTATACACGCATGCGTTTGGAGTCAAACCCCGATTCTATGGATGTGCAACTTGTACTCTATAACAGCCTGAGCTGGCTGATAGACTGGCGTAGAGATCGTTCTTGGAGTGGGAGAGGCTGTGTTGAAATCAAATCGAAACAGTCATGGTTTCCACTAAACACAGCCGAACGACCCACTTTAATTGTGTGTGGCGAAATGTGACGCAGTGGCGTTAGAAAAAAGCAGTGCTCGGGGAAAAGTGGGTTTGCAATAGGAGGTGGCGAAAAAGACATAAAAGGCGAGCGATTGCGTCTACAAGTCCCCAACTTACCATCACATCAATCACCATCATCTAACTTGGAACTCCCAACTGCCAATTCTGACTTTTACCCAATCATGTCTTTGTCACACTCATCCCAACACGCTGATATTATCAACCCTGACGTCGAGGGGGACGAGAGGAAGTACTGCACCCTCTGTGACGAGTACTTTGACTCGCTCACCCAGCTTCTTGTTCACGTTCAAACGTCCGATGTGCACCCGCGTTGCAAGCCCTGCAACCGTGGGTTCCTGAATGGTAATGCTCGCAACCAGGTAAGCCTCCTACGCCACACACATGTTTGATACCTACCCCTAATCGTATTGTGCCCACAGCACTATGCCAAATCCTCCCATCATATCTACTGCTATGCCTGCAACAAACATTTTAAATCGGATGCTGCACTAGATGTACACCTCAAATACTCCATTCGTCACTCAGACGATTCTGATGACGAGTACGAGGCTGATGATCGTCCTGATGGTTGGGAGGATGAACTCGCCGAGAAGCTCGAGAGAGAGGAACGTACTAAGCAGGTAGAGCAGGAAGTCATTGTTAAACCTGAGGAAGGAGACAAACTTTCAAATGACCAGCGAACAGAGGCGGTGCTGGTTAGTGAACCCCTTTTCCTAGCTCCCCCTTTTTTGCTAAAGTGATCTTTTATTACAGAAATTCAGAGCTCGCCGCAAACGCGGGGTTCCGAGCCAATCACGCTCATACTGTTGCCCTGTCTGCCTCAGTCACCCAAAGACCATTGCGTCGACTCGCTGCGGACATCTTTTCTGTGTACCGTGAGTAGTGGCCCTCATTGACCGCAGCCAGCGGAAAACTCATCCTTATTCCACAGATGCATAACCAAGGCTATTGAACAGAAGGAGGAATGTCCATCATGTAGGACAAAGAATAGCCAAATACACATTCGGAAACTTGATCTCGGAGTGTACTAGTTACAATCGTGTTTGTCTATTGATACCTTGACACCGATAAAGAAATGTTCATTGTCGCTTCATATGTTCTGCAACCTGATCAAGTGCAAAGTTGAATTCCTCACCTAGTCTGCTAGGTTCGGACGCATCATTGTTCAAGCTTCAAGGACCATCTTTATCAATGGTGGTACCGGTGCTGAATCCAGAAGAGCGAATTCGAAAAGACCCAAGCTACACCGCGGTACTCGTCTTGATAAAACTTTATAGTGACCGAGTGAGAACTACACAAAAAGAACTGGGTCGAGTGTTCTTGACGCCGGAGGACGACAGCGCTGAAGCGTACGAGGGGGACCTAGCCCATGTGCTGGGAGTTGGACCCTGATCCATGCGTACATAGCTCGGTCTGTATAAATGTTGCATCGTCCAGAGCCGAGCTGGCTGATAGACAATAGAAGCCTGAGTCAGAAGAAGTTTGCTCTTGTCTGTCTTGAATTCAAATGGAGGTTCAAGCTATAGACCGGGGATGGGTCAAAAGTGAAAAAACAAACTGCTGATAAGTTGTAGGTTGAAGAAACAAGGAGAAAAAAGGGTGGGGACAGCTAAGCCGAATCACTCTCTGCCTGGGAGTCGAACCCAGCTTTCGCGCGTACCGACATAGACAGAGGCCATGACCCTATGACAGGCGCGTGTACTAACCGATATACTAGCAAAGACGGTGTAAGAGAGCCGTGGGACAGCCAGGACTGCCTCCTCAGACCAGGGTTGCAAGTACTGTGTAGAGTATACGTAGGGACGGTTGCCGACTGTGAGTACATAGTCGTTAGCAGAGCGAGCAAAATGGCACTAACCGATATACCAAAGATCATGTGGAAGCTTGCGAGACACCGTGGACACTGGAAATGGTTCATATGGGGGATCGACGAAACGGTCGGGTCAAGACGAGTAGCTGAGCAAGTGAAAAGAATACATTAAATAGAATAATGATAAAACTTCAATGCATTCATTGATATCTCTTTGCCTGGGAGTCGAACCCAGCTTTCGCGCGGGACATTACCGATTCCGTGGGATGACAGGCGCGTGTACTAACCGATATACTAGCAAAGATGTTGTGGATGCTTCAAGCGAGACACCGTGGAGAGTGTGGTTCATATGAGGGGTGGTAGCCAGTAGCTGAGGAAGTGAAAAGAATGCATTATATGATAAAATTTCAGAGTCTCGGCAGTTACGATATCCCCGACTCTCTTACGTAAGGTAAGAGAGAGAAAGGGTTCTTTGTCGAGGTCGAACGTTCGCTCGTCCTGCAAGAGACGTTTATTAGTCACGTGGTGTTCTGGAATGTTCGAGAACTTTCTTCACTCGTCCTGCAAGAGACGTTCTTTAGACATGTGTTGTTCTGGAATGTTCGAGAACTTTCTTCTTTTGTGTCCCGTCATACGTAGTGTCGCGATGTTCCTTTCTCTTGTGAGTATGTTCGTGTACTAGTATTAAGTACTTGGGGCATGTTTGGCATGGTGTTCCTTCTCATCTCCTGGCTAAAAAACCTAAAGCATCAGGCATTGCAGGATGGAAGAGGGAAAGGTCACAAGTCATCTCCCAACAAGAATCCGAGGTGTTCTGAATGTTACAATGATCATGTATCAGGTAACTTCATTGAATGATTTAGTCAATCCTTATCTCATCATGATTCATTCAAACCAGACATTCCTGTTCAGCATACTTACTGAGCAGTTAAGTTGTTTCGGT
>JABAJX010009945.1:0-44741 GCA_018221735.1 Termitomyces sp. K1Aa
CAGTCGGCAGTAACAGATCGTCACTACCACGTGACCAATAAGCGACGTTTGCCGTTTCAGGTTCCGACCGGCATTACTATTGAAAATTTGACGTTCTGCGTTATGCGATCAAAAATACTTGATCGTCGACTCTGGGCAACCGTGACAACAGAGTGATGAACTCCAAAGTCGACGTTCAGAAGGGATTCAATGAATACTGGCTTTTACCCCTCAAACCAAGTGTAAAAATGTTTTATTATCAAAGATAAAGTATCTGACAAAGTGACATAGAAAAAAACACGGTAATTGTTGAGAAATCAGAAAGTGCCGACTGAGGGGGGGTGCCGACTTCACAGTAGGGGATAGTAGTCAGCGAAGGCACCAGTGGTCATGAACGTAACCCAAAGGAAATAACTAGATAACTTAAAATTGTTTGATTTGGAGCGCTCCCTTGCCCCAATTTGGGTATGCTTGATAACCGGTCGACCGGTTTCCCTCAAACCATCTCATGGCTCCTCGAAGTGCGCCCTTTGGAACGTGGACTTCTCCAATAACCGCCGAGGCGATCACGAAGAATGTCGGTTTATATTTTGATCTGTTATATGAACCCATCAACTCAGTCTGATTTCGTAGGCTCTTCCTCTCAGTGGACTTGTCGTCGATCCCATTACATCCCAACTCTATCACCTGGAAGCAAGACCGGCTGAAGGGGGACGCATCACTCTCATCGATACCGAGAGTAGCACAGATCTCACCCCCGGCAACGATTGGAATGTACGGACGGGTGTTCACGAGTATGGAGGCGGCGCGGCTATCGCTCACGATAGCATTGTATACTTTTCCAACTTGGTGGATGGACGGATGTATCGTTTAATAAAAGGGGGCAGCCCTGAAGCTGTCACTCCAGGTAACCTGGTGTCATCTTGTTTCTATCAGTCTATCATGTATCTTACTGAAGATTGAGAGAGCAAGGTTCATCGTTTCGCAGATTTCAATGTTCATCCAATCCACACACATCTCCTTGTTTCAATTTTAGAGGATCACACTGTTGATGAACCGTCTGCTATCGTCAATACCCTTTGTATCATCAACACGACGACCAAGACTGTCCAGCCTCTTCTTTCAGGCGCAGATTTTTACATGTCGCCAAAGTTCTCCCCTGACGGCACACGTCTTGTCTGGCAGCAGTGGTCTCATCCGGACATGCCATGGGATGGATCGCACATCTATATCGCCAATATCTTCGTTGACTCCGACATGGTATCTGTGGCGAATCACGTCCATGTATCAGGCGAAGCGCTCAAGGTCAGTGGTGCGTCCCCTGTATGGGCGAACAACGAAACGCTCGTGTTCACCTCAGATGAGTCTGGGTACATCAACCCATGTAAATATCAGAACGGCAAAGCTACTGCGCTGTTCCCTAAACCCGTCTCGTGTGAGTTTGGGTCTCCCGGGTGGCTGCTTCAGACGCACCCATATGCGATTCTGGACCACGAAGGCACACTTGCTGTGTTCATCACAACGAAGGATGGTCGGAATGGTCTGAGCGTTGTTGATCTTGTAGGTGGATTACCACCACGGAGTATCGATACCCCCTTTGTTGTCATTGAGAACATCTGGTCCCTATCTCGTCAGGCACGCGAGATCATCTTTTCCGGCGAGAAGTTTGACGAAGGCTTGAGCGTCGTCAAAGTCACTTTCGACGATGCGTTTGGTGCGAGCTTGACTGCAATCAAGCCCGCCGCCGTCCCGGAGTTCTCCAACGATTTTGTTTCTGTCCCTCAACCCATGTCGCTCAAAGCTGCCAACGGAGAGCCGATACATGTCGTATACTACCCACCCAAGAACCCCAGTTACTCTGGTTCCAACTTACCATGCGAGCGGCCACCGTGTGTCGTATTGGCTCATGGAGGCCCAACCACCATCACTATGCAAAATCTAAGTTGGACGACTCAATACTTTACTTCACGTGGATGGGCGTGGTGTGTATACCACTTTTTCTTCGATCTATTCAATAACTGAACTGACTTACCTTACTTATAGGCTTGCTGTGAACTACGGCGGATCTTCAGGATACGGACGTGACTACATCCGCCGCCTCGACGGAAATTGGGGTATGGTCGACTCAGACGACTGTATTCAGGCGGCACGAATTATCTCAAGCGAACCGTACAACCTCGTCGATCCCAAGCGTCTTGTCATCCGCGGACGCTCTGCAGGAGGGTATACTGTTCTAAGTGCTCTGGCGAACGCGCTGGATGTGACAACTTTCGCTGCTGGCACGTCCTCGTATGGCATTTCGGATCTGATCCCGTTGGAAGCGCACACGCATAAGTTCGAGTCACGTTATCTGAAGAAACTCCTTGGTGGCACGTCGGCCCAGGTTCCAGAGGTGTATAAAGAAAGATCACCTCTCAATCACGCTGATAGGATTGTCGCACCATTGCTGGTCAGGAAAGCATCACCACCCACCTTTTAATTACTCACAGACGTCCTAGATACTGCAAGGAGACATCGATAAAGTGGTGCCAAAGGAGCAGGCGGAGCTCATCTATGAAAAAGTGAAAACAAAGGGAGGTGTGATTGAATACAAATTGTACCCCGGGGAGGGGCATGGCTGGCGAAAGGCAGAGACAATTATAGACGCATTGGAGAAGGAATTGGAATTCTACGAGCGGGTCCTGAGACTGAAGAATTGATTGCGTGCAGTGTAACATTATCGATACTTTATCACTGTCACTGGGTTCTCGTCCATATAATGCAAGTTTTCATCGTACGATGAGACTGATATATACATGAATGTCAAAATCCGTTCGAATTCGTAGCCATAGTTCTCAAAACTTCCTCAACATTGCTGATATCCTCCTGGGACCGAAGTATCATGACTTGCGACATTAAGGAAATAATCGATACACCTACCGCTGTAAGTTCATCATCTACATAAGTCTGATGAGTCTCCACCATAGAAATCATCTCCTCCCCTGGATCAAGCGGCAACACCCCCGGCGCAACCGCTGACCATCCTTCAACAACTTCCTCACCCGCCGGAAGCACGCCCGCGTCGGGTTGTGCCTCCGTGGGTTGTAACTCTGTTGTTTGTGCTTCCGTTGTGTGTGCCTCCATTTGTTGCTGCATCGCGTTTTCGAGAACTGAAGCTCATGAGCAATTGATCGCGGATCGTGGGAGAAAAGAATGTACCAGCAGGCGTACTGTCGTCTACAAACAAGTAGTTGAGAACTAAACTAAACCAGGAAAGAAAAGGACTTACCTCTGATAGGTTCGTCTGGGACCTGTTGGTCTTCTGAAGGATCTCCATGGCTGGCTTCGTCAGGTACAAATTCGTTTTCTGGAATTAAAGGGGGAATTCAATACAAATATGATCATCAAGAGGGGAAGGCTTCACGCTCACCTTTGTTAGAACTCGCAAGAGAGGATTCCACTTGTATGTCCGGAATCCCGTCATCTTCATGTTCCATGTCCACGTCACCCTCAGCATCTTCATCTCCGACTTCATCATCATATTTCTCTGCCTTTTCTTTCCCTTTATGCGAGTTTGAATGCGGTGCGCTCAACAGAATACCGTCAAAAATCTCGCGTCGCGTCGAAGAGGGGGGCGCAGCTGCTTTCGTTTTGGGCGCAGCTGCCTGCTTTTTGGGCGTAGCTTTGGACTTATTCTTGGGCGGTTGTCCACGTTTGGACTGAGGTTCGTCGTTGATGGCCGCGAGGGCTTTCGCGGATTTGCGTCGAGAGAGTCGAGGCACTGGATCCGAGATTCTCTTTCGTTTGTGTCGTGTGTCATAGTCTGATACCACCTCTGCGCCCCGCGTTCGCTTGGCGGATAAGGGGGTTTCAGGGCGTGGTCCAACGGATTTTTCTTCCTTTCTCGCCTCGTAAATCTCGTTTTCGTACTCAAACGATTTTTCAACTTGAAAAAAAGAACAAGTCAGTTTGGGTAGGTGGTAGGTTAGATTGAAATTGTGAGACGTACAGCCTGACTCTTCCACTACTTTGAGCAACCTCTGCATTACATCCTTCGAGTAGAACAGCCGTGAGTAGCCCAAGTCGGAACATATTGAGCGTAGTGTCTCTGCTCTCAATTTGTCCCATGGAAAATCAACCATCGTTAAGGTATTGAGAAGAAATCAAGAAGAAGCCGAACTCCGATGTCATCGAAAGCAACGAAAGTAGGTAACGTAACTTTACTCAAACCATCATGCATCAGATTTATTGCTCGCTGAAGATGGTGTACAGAATCATTTCCTCACGACTTGCTCCGAAAACCTCATTAGCAAATAACGATCCAAGAAACGAAAACCGTAAATTATAATTCTATGGTTATACTAGTAGAGGACAGTGAGTGGACAGAAAATAAATTCAATAGCAGCGGTTCATGACCGGTAATACACAGCAACAACTCGAGGTAACGATGGCGAATGTAGCTGTGGTGAATTGATAGACAACAGACCCTGTGAACTTTCTCCAAACTACGATTGCATCGAATTCGAACCAAAGCATAGGATTGAATTTCTTCATTTCTCTTGCCACCGACCAAGATCGGATCAGCTTTATGTCCAGGTCTCATGAGAGCATGATATTGAATCCATTCAGTATTTGAACTAGTTCCTTCATTTTTGGCCGGAGATATGGTGCCTCATCCCAACATCTGTCCAGGGTCTTCCAAAAGGCATCTTCATCCTTAAGTTGGATGAGGCAGTGGGTTTGCAGAGATGGTTTGACGCCTCGAAGAATATCAACAGTCACAGCATGGTCGTTCGATCGATGAGGATATGGTAAACCATCTGTTGCGACCTGTAGATTGTCATCTGAGTATCCCGACAAAGGGATAAAATAATAAAATAAACCACTGCACCTCCAAGCATACTGAAGCAAACGCATAGACGTCGCTCTCTTTGGTGATTGGTGGGCTTGGGTCGTCCTCAATGAGAGCCCTGACCAGCTCTGGCGCCATCCACCTGGTGGATCCAGCGAAAAAGGAAGAGTATATGTTCATGGAGTCTGATAGGTCATCAATGACTTTGGAAAGTCCAAAGTCAGTAATGATAGGGCAACCATATCCGTCAATCAGGATATTTCCCTACATTCAAAGATTGATCTCGAATCAGGGCAAGATACAAGGAAGTAAAGCACTGACACCCTTGATATCTCCGTGGACAACGACAGGCGTAGCCGAGTGCAGATATGCAACTCCAGATGCGATTTGTACAA
Organism: Termitomyces sp. K1Aa; assembly: GCA_018221735.1. Lineage (NCBI taxonomy): Eukaryota > Fungi > Basidiomycota > Agaricomycetes > Agaricales > Lyophyllaceae > Termitomyces > Termitomyces sp. K1Aa. The sequence goes on from JABAJX010009945.1 coordinate 5,206, forward strand.
GCTGCACAGATAAAAGGATCCATAATTGTGAGACACTGAAGCCTGATGAATGTTTCAGGTGGGACGCACCATGCCCAATCTGTCAGCTGTAGTGTTACGTTGTAAATAGTGAGTCAGGGTCCCATTCTCACACCAAAGGGAGACCATTCCAATACTGTTATGAAACCGAACGACACCAAAAAGCTGGCTGATATTGGGATGGAATAAACGATGCCATGCTACCACTTCAGTCTGTAGACGCTGCACGTTCAAACCGCGATTCATGATCAACAGACTAAGCGGACCCGAAGAAATCACCAGACCAAACCTTCATTAACTTTTCCTGGATGTTCTTTACCATTACCTTACGAAGGACCTTCAACGCAACCTGACAAGAATAAGCTTCAAGGTGGAGTTTGTCACAGGAGGTAGCTCTCACATGCCGCGTCCGCCTCTCAACAGGATCATTCCAAACCGCCTTCCACACGTCTGCGAAAGCGCCATGGCCGATAGGACAGGGCCCAATATGTGCTACTTCGTCAGTCAGGTCGGCCAAAATGACAGATCCCTTGACCACAAGGGTCTTCGTTACAGTCTCCTGCAGAAACTTCTGACGACAGCGTTGTTTGAGACGACTGTAGTCTTGATGTTCCGGGATCCATCGAAATTCGTCGTATGATGACACAGAAAGTGCTACTGATCGAAGTGCAGAGAAGTAGAGGTAACGCGGATAAGTTTGAAGGATCATTGAGTTCCGTAGGTGTATGTCGGACGCTGATTCAATGCCCACTTCGACGATTGACTTTGCAACAGTGAATGGTCGAACAAGCGAATGGATGATAGTGGATTCCTTGCCATTTCCAAGGATGTATAGAACAAATGAAGGAAGGACGGGGAAGAAAAGATCGCTGCATTCTCTGTAGCAACAGACCGTGATTTGAGTCGAATTCGACAAGAAAAAATCGACTCACGGATCCTCCTCAAATCCCTCATTCAAGGTGCCATAACATGAACAGGGCAAGATAAACTCCTGATCATCGGTTGCGATACCGACACAGACATCTGCACCAGAGAGTCTCCAACAATACGTCTGCATTGCCATCTGAAATCTGTTCAACACTGCCAGGGCATGGATGGCACCCCCGCATTTGAGCGGTGAATTCTCCAAAAATGCCATAATGCTACGCAGAACGAATTCGCGATGGTGCTCCGAGGTTATCGGTTGCCAGAATGGGATTTCTATGCGGTCTGCATTCTCTCCCGCTGTTGGTTCCATAATGAGGGACTCAAGGAGCTCACAATACTTTGCACTATTCCTAAAACGCAAGAGCACAAGGTATCTGCACAAGCTGGTGAGACGCCGCTCATCAAAACTGAAGGATGCCGATTTCAGTTCGTTGTTCATGTATGTTCGAGCAATCAGATCGGTAAGGGTTTTCTCCGCATCGAGTTCCAGATTCCGAAAGGTTGACTGTACAGACGCAGCAAGGGACGACTTGTCTGTTATAAGATCCTGGAAAACAGATCGAGTCATGAGGGGACTGTCCCTAACTTCGCTGAGGTCGTTGTCATAAACGTTGTATATATGTAGACGGGGGTCTCGAGGAAGCCCATTCGGTTGACTAGGAGGAAATACCTTAAGACTGTCATACAATCCTTCACAGAAAACGTACGTTGTAGAGAGCCAGAATTTCCACAAAAACGAAGGTACGTAAGGAGGAATCTGGAGAGAGTTCCACTTAGCCAGAGGCGTAGTCACCCTTGAGAGAGACAAACCTTCATCAAGTGATTATCTTTGAAGAACTTCGGGCAAATCTACAAGTCGAATTGTAAGGTGAAAAAATGATGACAGACGCTAAGGTTTCCGAAAGAAGATTAAAAGATCAGGATGGATAAGTCAAATTTCGTGGAAATGATTCGGTAGATGAGCGCCCTGGTGAATTTTGTCGTCTGTCGGAATTCGAATGAGATTTAAGTTAAGAAGTTGCAAGAATCAGTCGCATGGCAGGTCGGTGGGGGGTATGACATTCACGGAAACTTGACGCTATAAAGGCCCAAGGTAGAACACATGGTCTTGGAGTAAACGATGATGTCATTCTGTTACTGTGCCGTACTGATGGACATTTGCTTTTAAACTGGGTGAAGACAGCCTGAGAGAAGTGGAGTGTTCAACGTACGTCACAGTCCGAGTCATATACATCCATTAATCTTGTGAAAGACCGCGAAACAAATTAAGCAACGCTGTGAAAATCTAGGCCGTCTGGATAACGTGAATCGAGGGGGAAGCTCCATTTTTCAGCTGCTGTGGAGCATCATGGATGTGTTCTTCACGGAAACGACAGAGAGAAGAAGACATCACGGGTGTCACACGGCACGTGGCTTAAATAAATATTACTCGAGTAACGGCCACCGTGACAAGATGACAAGAGCGCATTTGGGCAAAGGCATTGGGAGAAAAAACCAGGCAGTTATATCCGTACAATAGGTAATAAAGAAGATTCTGAAAAGTCTTGGTGCCATGAATTTGGAACCGGTAGATTCTAGAGGCTGAAAACGCATAAAACAGGTGTCAAAAAACTAACAAAGTTGAACGCGTAAAAAATAGATCCGCAATTACATAAATTAGGTGTAAAAAAAATTCGACCCCCCAACTCGGTTTCCTGCTTGTCCCGCTACAACCAACGATGGTTGCTCTTGTTCAACGTCCTGCTCCTACTTTCAATTCCAAAGCTGTCAACGACGGTCTTATAACTGACATTTCTTTGACTGATTACCGTGGCCAATGGTTTGTCAAAACCATCGTATTCGTGACACGAGGTTAGAACTGATTTTTCTGTCGTCTGAAGGGTGGTTTTACTGTTTTACCCCATGTGAGTTTTGTCTTTCGACCCGTGAATTATTACTGATGTTTTTCCAGGGACTTCACTTTCGTTTGTCCCACGTAAGTGTATCTTGTCTATAAACTCTGAAGTAAATCTGACTGTCCTTTGCAGGGAGATTCTCGCGTTCAATGACGCCCTTCCTACATTTAAGGCACTCAACACTGTTGTATTTGGTGGGACCGCTGATCTTTTTGCGCTCATTGTCAAAGTATCTGACGCGTCGAAGGTGTCTCCACCGATTCCGAGTACTCCCACTTTGCTTGGGCCAATCAGTCCCGCAAGGAGGGTGGCCTGGGACCCGATTTGAAGCTCCCTCTGATTGCTGACAGGAACATGAACATTTCTCGTGACTACGGAGTCCTCCTCGAGGAACAGGGTATCGCCCTTCGGGGATTGTTCTTAATCGACCCCAAGGGAATCCTCAGGTGAGTAAGCATCGAGGCATTCTCCAGTAACCGAGGTGATGTGTCGCCACGATAGACAAATTACTGTCAATGACCTCCCTGTCGGCCGTTCGGTAGAGGAGACTATTCGCCTCATCAAGGCTTTCCAATTCACTGTGCGTGCACTCTTTCTAATTGAGCGTAATAATCTGAGCGTATCGTTGGTTCTATAGGACGAGCACGGTGAAGTTTGCCCTGCCAACTGGACTGAAGGTTCGAAGACTATGAAGCCCGATCCTAAAGGTTCTTTGGAATACTTCGAGGCTGTGGCCGCTAACGGCGTCGCGGTCAATGGAAACGGAAGCGAGAAGAAGCGCCCCCGAGTTGCTTAAATTCATTTATGTTTGTCTGACTTGATATCCCTAGGAAGACTCGGACTTCCTGCTTCTTGAGGATCGTACACATCTTGGATCGCATCTAGAATCCGCCCACCTTGGTCACTCTGATTGCCCACCTTCATTCGAGTGTAGATATAACTTACTCAACACCTATATTACTTATATGTAGATATTTTAGATAGGAACAATATTGACTAGATTATTTGAATTTGAAATAACAAATCAAGATTGTGTTAGCTTACGACTGAACATTGTTGCGCCGCATCAACGTGGCGCAATGTCACATGACAATTTGTGGCTTCAAAATGTTGTTGTAACTTGTTGCCCCCTACGGCGGATCCAATGGAACCTATTTGAACAGTCTACTAGTAGTTGAAGTTCTTCGAGCAAATAGATATGATCTACATCATACCATCGACATCGACATACTGGATAAATGAGAGTGGGAGACCGTCGCCAAGTAGAGTTAGTTCTCGTTATGTAGAAGTCTAAAAGAGCGCATATGAGGAACTTCCGAGTCGCTCCCATGGACGATGGCCCAGGATGAAATACTCCTCCTGCCATTCGACTTGTCCCTTCGGCTCTTTCATGATGTTTTCTGTTTTCAACATCTCATTCTGATATGGGAAGCTTCGAAGGCAGTTGTTTCTTCTTCATGCAGGGATTTATTAGTAGTAAATTTTGGCTACCAGAGGTTAGAGTCAATTCCTTCCCTAGCCACTACCTAAATCGTCGATTGAAAATTCTTGTTGAATCTTAGGTGCTCACTGGCACTTATCTGTTGTCCCTGGTTTGCGGGCTTGAACACACTCGCGATAGAAGTAGTACCTGAGCCAATCAAAATATTCTTAATTGATTAGTAAGTAGTCACCGTCGACGTCGATCTCCTTCCGTCCAATTTTATTCACTTTGACAAGTTCTTCTGATGTTGCTAGTTTGCCGTCGAAGGCTCAAAGCTCAAACGTTGTGGTCGCCATCAAAGACTATTCGAAGCAGTGGAAGGCGGAATTTGGGCGTGAACTATAATCATCGCAACTTCAAGTTTCCAATTGCAAGCAAATATTATGATTGTAACCCAAAATCTTCAATGTGATTCCACTCAGGCTGCCGGATGCGTAGAGCAATTTACATGCTTGACATGCATAAGCCTCATGCCTCAAGAATGTGGTCCGATGATGATTGCGTCGCAACGGTGTGAGGCCAGTGGGCCGCGTGACCAACGCGTGACCGAGAACTTTAAAACGCGACACGCACCATCACATGACGTTCCAACGTTCCTTACTACTTATAGAAGAACTTCAACAAGATTGTTCACCTATCATCACCATCTCTACCATGGGTCAACGCCACCAAGCCTTTCTCATTGCCAAAATTGTCCCACAAGGCGAGACCGACGCCAAATATCGCTGTATCGCCGCTATGCACCATCAATGGTGTTATGGAAGTCTCCCACTACGCGCCACGCGACGTCTGCTTACACTGTTGAAGAAACCCGAACATGGACAAATCATTCTTGAGGAACTTCGCGCCCTTGATGGCCAATATGGACGATGGCGCGTTCCTCCCAAGACACCTCCAGTCCCTTGTCCCTTTAGCTCTTATCTGATGTTCTCGGCTTTCAACATCGATCTTTCGGACAATATTAAAGAGCCTTATTTAAGCAACAACTGGGGCCCTCTCGACGCCAATATGGGAAGTTCTGATGGAGGTCAGTTTATTGCACCGATTCCTCCGTGAAACCAACGCTTATGTATTGATTCATAAAAGATAACAACGATGGAATCACAGTCATTGATATCACCGATCCTAAAAATCCTGCTTATTGTTTTGTCTCCCTTAGTGAAATGACCCCTTTGACCGCCACAGACTATGTTCGCAGTTACTACCCGCCCCCAAAGCCAGGCAAATCGGACGATCACGCCAATGACTTGGAGCAGATGGTATTAGGTGTTATCTCTGCCCTTGAAGGAGAGAGACTGGTTACTCCGCAGATGCTCGTCGAAGCTTGGCCCCGAGAATACAAAGGGTCCTTGGGGAAGCAAATCAATGGGCAAAGTAATCAACCTGGATTCGGCTCAGTTAAAACCGATTCTCCGGTTCCCCTTTTGTCGGATTTAGCTCTTAACCCAGCCATTCAATATGCCCTCGGAACTGGCGACACAAAGGACATCGAGCAACTTCTATGGTTGCCTGGGAAGACGGAAGCTGTTATCAGGATTCTCAAGTCTTACAAACCTTTCCCTGACTCAGGTATATCTCTCCTCATTGGAGCCTTCAATCAGCTAGATGGCAAAAGCGTCGATATTTCGAGCTTTTCCCTATCTACCCCACAGATTCTCTCTTTTCTGGTCAATGTTCCCAGTGTCCAGATCCTCGATTTATCTCATAACCCTCTTGTTACCGGAGACACCATTCGCGCCATTTTGGAGGCGATTCCTACCCTCAAGCGTCTCATCCTTCTTGACACCTCAGTTACGGATGAAGCACTGTGTTCTTTGTTCCGTGACCATCAAAAGCTCTTCTTCAATCTTGAGGCACTCACTCATCCTTTATTACTGAACGGGAAAACTTCACGGTTCCCTAACGCATTCGCGATCATAACCATTGATAGCTTCACAACTGCAGCCTCCCTCCCTTTCTTCACTCTATCGTTCATCATACAAGCACTATCAGACTATCTGCGCGCTGCCATTGACGTCGATTACTCTTCAAGTCTTACCGGCAGTATCGCTCCCCATGTCGCTCTTTCATCGACTATTCGAAAGAATACGGAGATGTGGGGTGATCGAACGGTGCCGATGGTGGCTAGTTTTTCCAGGGATGGGGCTATCAATGGTGAAGGGTGGATCTTCGGATTGGATAGCTATGGTTGGTATGGCTTCATCAAGACAAAGCCTAATGAGGAACCTGATCCGGTTGAGAGGGTTCTAGATCTCAAAGAATTCATGTCCGAGATGGAGAGTGAAGGTCGTCCATCAGCACCTGCTTCCGCTGTAGATAAATTATGCACTATCCTCGATCAACTGAAAGTCCCTGGTGGTAGGTTTGTCTTCAAGTTGATGGATATGTCGGCAGCAAACGCTTTTGTCGAACTGAATCGTAAAAAGTTTGCAAATTATATGTAGTACGAGTCAAATCTAATGTGCCTCCAACTTGTACTATGTAAGTAGTGCTCCAAGCTCCGCCATTGTTGATCAAGAGGCATCAAACCCAGACCGTCACGGCATTCCCAGGAAATATCGAATAGCATTTTCTACTGCTGACGTTGAGCCTTCACTGGAAGGACAGCAGTCTGCCTATTAGTAGTACATTTGACTACGCTGTGGTAACCCATGGCCAGTACTCCTTTGTAAGGCGTAGGACCCGGGCGTTCTCGTAGCAGAGGTTTTTTCCCTCTTTTTTCTAAAGGACGGTCACAGACAACAGGATAAAGAAAATACTACACTTGAATATGAATCTCGACGCCTTGCGTTGGGACTTGGGTGATATAACTTGACGTGCAAATCGCAGAAATTGAGACACCTTGAAACCGGCGACATCTATGACAGTTAATCCCTCTCATTTTTCTGGTTACTTTCGCTCGATTTCTTGTTAACGTTTGATATAGCTTCGAAGATTTTTCTATGAGTTGTCGTGCTTCAGTAAGTTCTCTCTCGGAGCTCTACTGCCTAAGTCCCTGACAATGGGTCCTGGGTCCAGACCTTCGGTTGGTCTGCCTCTTCGCCTCCGAGATGACCTCTATGATGACGCTGATCTGGCTGCTGGCACTTCCATTCGGGACGACTTCCCAAGTACCTTCAAGTTTGATCGAAACCTAGTTTTGGTATGTAATCCCCGAGGAAGATCTGCAGCCCCTTGAGTACTAGTAGCGCCAGGCCTAGAAGAAGGAAATACTGTCCATTTGTCCGTGGTGATAACTTGAATTGAAAATATTGACATAGTGGCTAAATTTGCTCCGTGAGTGCCTATCCTCGGAGTAATTTGTTACCACATGGTACATAGCCCTTAAAGGAGCTCTGCAGCGTATGTTGCGAGTTGCCTTATCGGATGGAAAATATATTCATGGCCAACATGAATGGAAGTAAGTGACTCAAAAATGTGGTGGCGCGACTGTCCTGGCCAATAGATTCCAACCGCGCAAACTTCCAAGTTGATAGAATAATGGCATTTCTACATGCCCATCCAATAAAATACATGCGACAGGTAGCACTCAGATCACGTATTTTAAGCCGAGGTCTTTGGCTTCCACTGAGTCAATCATATATAGATCTGTCAAACGTGCGAATACAACTTCATTTTGTTATCAAGATTGTGAAGCTTATATGTAGTAGGTACTCCTATATGTACCCAGTTATACAGCGTATAACGGCTAGTACATATCTCGCAATGATCTTGAACTTAATTGACATTCTCTTTGCAACACATTCTCCTGGCATTAAGGTACCTGGAGAATGCTAAAGAGTTCGGCGAAAAAAAGGTAGTAAGAGCCCAAAGAAAAGCTTGAAATACAACAGAGACCATTTTATGAGATACATGGCGGGTCGGGGAAAATTTGGGTAAACCCCGACCGCACTACCAGACTAGTAACCCAGTGATACAATAAAATCCGGATCCGAGATGGCGGGAATAGTAATCATAGGCAAAGGATTTGTGCACGTTTGTTTTGGGAGGTGAGGTGCAGGTGCACGGTAGGGCATGCAAGCACTGGCAGGGATGATGGTGCCTTCGCATGGGAACGCATGGATAGGATGACAGCGGCGCGGAGCACGTGGATACGTATTTAAGTCCGATATGGGTGGCGGAGGTAGGACGTGAACAAGGTTGTGGTGGGGAGAGTGAGATAAGAACAGGTGGGATGCTACAAGGGGACCGTGGCCTCCTAAATTACAGGGAAGCGAGAACAATACGTACAGGAGCAACACAGGATTACTAAAGAGTTACAGAACGAGTGGTTTGAACGCGAGGACAACGACGTGGAGAAACAGAATTCGAACACGACACGGAGAATCGGGTAGCAGGGGCAATGAACGAGAAACTCGGGAAAGGAACGACGTGTGACGCGACCCGCCATGACGTGCGATTTGGATACAACGAGATAGAACGAGTAGTCTGAGAACTGTATGCGTGCATGTTGTGTGGATGAAGATAGGCGGGTTAGCAGAGATCACAAGGATAAGACTGCTCGCCAGAAAAATGACGATGCCAAGTTTAACTCAGCTGTCCTCGCCCTCACTGCCTATGCCGGGCGGAGCGTCATTCTGCTCGGAAGCAGTTGCGATGGAGGACTGCGGTGCGTGCTCGGGAGGCGGGCGCGGCGCTGACACGGTGGTATAATAACCAGGCCAAGCACCAGCGTAGGAAGGGTGCTGTGGCGGGTATGGGTAATAGCCCTGCGGAGGTTGGGCTGGCACCTGTACAGGTTGCTGCTGACTCTGGGGCGTATCGGAAGAAGGCTGCTGTTGATTAGCAGGAACAGCAGAGACTGGATATGGGTATTGGTATGGCCCCGGGGCCCCGGGTGTGGTGTGCTGGGGAGCACTTCCCGTGGGGGGATAATACACGTGCGGAATTGGTGGTTGTGCATGGGGCGGGGCACCTACGGCTGGGTAGCCAGGAACTGGATAATAAGGGGCAGAGCCGTATGGGGAAGTGCCGTAAGGAGGGGGGTAATATGTAGGAGTCGCGGCCAATGGTGGAGCGGGTTCCACATAATCAGTTGTGGAGGCCTGAACTTGGGGAACCGCTGGCTGCTCAGGCGGGGTTGAGGATTTAGTGGGTCGTCGAGGCCGCTTGGTAGTAGTGGCGGTGTATGGCTCGTACCGTTTGCCACGTCGAGGGACGTTGGACGTGTCCGCAATGCGCCCATCTGATAGGAGCGGAGGCCCAGTCGACAAGGGGGTCGCAAGTAGGGCCGGGGAGGACTCGCAATCGTCAGCTTCACCGCGGTATCGAGGGACTCCATCAGCTCCGATTTCTACTTTAGGAGGGTTACGAAAATGCGTTTTGTCGAGATACTCTGGGCTAATGTCGAGAGAAGCTAATTCGGGAAGTGAAGATGGGGAACGCAAACGGCCGTTCTGAACATCTTCAATCTTGTAGTAAGAGATTAAATGCTGTGCGACACCACCAATAGTCAAAGAGAAGGTCTGAATGGGGGTTCGTGTTGGGTTAGGTTAAGCGCCATGGGGCACACGGGACACTAGCACACCTTTTTCATCAATCCATCCGTTTTAAACTTGTAACTGTTCGTGAGACTTCCCATCAGGGTGCGTTCAATTCGCTTGTCTGCACTTGCGATGTGGGAGTCATCGCCTTTGGGGCGACTAAGGGATCCATCGAGCTTGGAACTATCAGCACACTGGTCGCCTATGTCAGGCGGCGATCCAGATTTATTGCCTCGAGTACTAGCGCCCCGCTTGTCTGTCTCTCGATAGAGCAGGAAATTTCCTAAAATTCGGCTAGGACTCCAGAAGAAGCCGTCGGTCCACCTCTTGATCCCACTTTCATCCTCGTCAAAGACGAACACTGAGCCAGAACAGATCATCTTGCGCTCAGAGTCTACGAGCCTGCGTGTTACGCGAGGAATCAGACCTCGGCGTGCAGCCTCGAGGATGAGAAGGGCATCGCCAGTGGTCTCAATCCAGCCAGACCAAGGGGGCTCAGTCCACGCCGCAGCGGGCTGGGAGGCGATAGACATGCTAGAATGGACAGAGGGACTATATACATGATGGTGGAAGAAGAAGGGAAGATGAGATATTAGAGTTCTGGATCAGGCTATTAAAGTTGGCTCACCGCGTCAAGGAATTTGTAGAGACCAGAATTTCGTTGAGATGTGGAATTGCAACCCCGACAACACGTCTTTGTTTGTTGTGCCTCCTTCCTTTTGCTCTTTATCCTGCCGATTTCCCTCCGTGCCCTTCACGGCCCGCCTCAATCTATTGCCATCCAATTTTCGCTGGACAGCGTGCGCCCAATGTCCTCCATGGCGGGCCAGCTCTCCTTTATTTCCTTACGTCAGCCCAGTCGCCGCCTATAATTTTTCAATCTCCAATGTTTATCAACCAGAGCGTGTTCTTCCTAAGCCATTCAGCTGACCTTGTAGTAAGCAATAACCACATCTGTATATTTGTGTCCTTGGTATTTCCGTCTCTGGTTTCTTTCACCCTCTGCCCGATCACCGCATTGTTCTTATGTCGACAGTCAACGTCCAACAGTCGAATGTCTTTCTTTCGACATGTTCATGCGTATAGATCTCTTAAGCGCGGTATACTTTCCCTCCGAATCATTTTCTTCTTCTTGAAGTGCCGTACAACACCCCTAATATCGCTGCACCTGACAATCTGCCTTGCGTCTCGCAGCTTCGAGTTCCGTATTATCAGGCCAGAGCTTGGCGTTCTACGACCGTCACCTTCGTACGTGACATATCACTGTTGGACCTATCCAGAATCCTAGGATTCCACCCCCTGCACCAACTTGTATTTTGTTCGTGCCGTATCGGCCATCCATCTATCCGATAAACTCTCATCCATGGGGTCCATCAGCCGTACCTATCTAAGCCAACCTTCGCGTTATCGACCCATTATAATTCCATGTGTCAGACTACCCACTTGTCTTTCGTCTGGAATAGTTGGTATCTTCGGCTTTCGGTCCCCGCTTGTGAGTGTTTTTGGACGGTGAATTGCTGAGATAACTGATACTGTATACATAACTATTCTCGTATTCACAGCCCGAAGGCAATTTTCATGTACATAAATATCGTCATGATATCGCCATCGGCCCGACTCACAACAAAATAGAGGTCTCTAACAATCGGTCACCAGTCAACATTAGACAACACCCCTATGTCTCTGTCGTTGGATAGATTGATAGCAGTGATGGTTGCAGTCACCATATGGCGCCGCGCTCTTCATCATTCGAATGTGAAACTTTTCTGACTTGCAAGTCATGTCATTTTATGTGTATCGGAGCAACATACTCACAACTTGATAAGGTACGTCAAGAATCCTTTGATTTAGAATACACCTCCTTACTCATAGTTCCCATCCAAGGCATAGGGCTGCTGATCCCAACTCGGCGATGCGAGACAGACGGACAGCAAGTAGCGAAAATCATTTTCGGCTCCTCCATTTGTACAATTCGAATCTTGTACCACTCACAATCTCTCCTCTGGGCGCCCTAAGCCAACGTAATAGGTATCTGGATTCGGTCTCCCTCCTTCCTCGGCAAGAAGTCCCCTTCCCCTCTTTTCTCCGGACGGGTGATTTCCTTTGCATTTGGGAAATATCCTATTGACGCCCCTGTTTTGGACCCGTTCGAGAACACCGCCCTCGTGTATATAAAACTTCGACTAGGATCTGCTTTCACCTGGAAGCCCTCGTAAGATGGTGTTTCTTCACCCACTCTCTTTGGTGCTAGCCTTATTCATCCCTGTGTGTCGCTCTTTTATGTTGCTTGGCGCTTTACATTGACTTACCTCGACGTCATTTATAGTTAATCGAAGCCAACACCGAACACACTCCCTCTGCTGGTCACCATACACGGCACTATCGTCGACAAAATCTCGGTATCCCGACTATCCTTCCTGGAAACTGGACTTCTAAGGGATGCTACACGTCAGTCATCCATCCTCTATCGGACACTGCTAATAAAGTATCACTGATACACTGATCTAGTGATCTTGTGAACAATACTCGAACACTAGGTGCTGTGCAGACTGCTAGTAGTGGTAACAATGCCTCCTCTTGTATCGCCTTCTGCGACGCCAAGGGCTTCGTCTATGCTGGCACTGAATTTTCTGTACGATCTTTTGCTTATATGGTAATTAAACTTCATACTGATTAGACCGGGTGTACCAGGATGAATGCTGTATGCATCTCTTAGCCTCATGCCTTTGACTAGCGATACAGTTTATTGACCCGACTGGTAGATTGTGACAATCAACTCCACTTCGGTGCCCCTGCTCCCGCAACGGACTGCAATACGGCTTGTTCAGGCAATCCGTTGGAACAGTGTGGCGCCGGCGGTCGTCTAAACCTCTACTGGAGCGGGATAACTCCTCCACCACCTCCGAGTACAGTGCCCAAGATCGGCAACTGGACCTCCCTTGGATGTTACACGTGTGTGCTTCGGGCTCCTCTCCCCTAAGAGCTTAATGTAGGCTTCTAGAAGCTGACTTTGCGTTCTTTTCTTTCTCTTTGAACAGAGATAATGTGGCGGGAAAGGGCCGTACGCTGACTGTGGGTATGGCCGTGACCAATAATTCGAATGAAGTTTGCACGGCAGCATGTTTCAAGGCTGGGTACCCACTCTCTGGAACCGAATTTACCAAGTGAGCCGAACATTTTTCCTTTTCAACAATACTATGAGGATACGTGGCTGACGTCTCATTTCATTTTCTAGCGAATGCTGTACGTACACTTTTTTACCTTTAAGCTTGGCGATAGAGGGCGGTCCAGCTCATCGTCCACGGACTAGACTGTGATAACACAATTGCAAATGGTGGTGTTCCCGCCGCGGCTTCGGACTGCAACAACGTTTGCGCCGGTAACTCAGAAGAGTTCTGTGGTGGCCCTAATAGGCTCAATGTATACAACTATACTGGGACCGATCTTCCTCCTCCCCAAAACCCTGGAAATAACGGTCCCACAACCGTGTTCCCCGTCACTTCTGGCCTTCCAGGCAACTTTTCCTATGCCGGATGCTATGTGTATGTCCATCTGTGTTTGCCTTCGAATTGACTTTTGAATTTGTGCTTTTAATTAGTGACAACGCGTTTGGACGTATCCTCGTTTTTTCTCAGGGAGGTAACCCGAATAACACGATTCAGAGCTGTGCCACCGCTTGTGCGGCTCAGAATTTTACTGTTGCTGGAACTGAGTTCGGAGGTGCGTGCTTTTGATTCGATTCCTAAATAGTTACATATCGTGCTTACTGCTGCTTCTTCACAGATGAATGCTGTACGCGTTAAGAAATTCATACCGTGCGGCTTTAATGCTAATGTCCGGTTTTTCCTGTGTAGACTGTGGAAACACTCTTGTCGCAGGAGCAGTCTCGGCACCGGACAATACATGTGACATGGGATGTAGTGGAAACTTAACGTAAGACATTTGATCTTGAATTTTCTGTTGTAGTTAACATGGTTGTGCAGTCAAGCATGTGGTGGTCCCAACCGTGTTTCGGTGTATAGTTCGACTGGCAATGTAACAATTCTTCCTGTGCCCACTCCTCTCAAGACTGGCCTCCCTGATAATTGGCAATACAAGGGTTGCCTTAGGTCCATATTTTTCTGTGCTCAATAACTATCATTTGTTTATCATCTGCCTTAGAGAGCCTGGAAACGGCGTTAGAGCTCTTCCTTACCAAATCATCTGGCCCACCAACAACACTGCTCTTGCTTGCGTGCAGCAGTGCGCTGCGTTTGGATTCTCTGCTTCGGGTGTTGAGGTGAATATACGCTCTCCTCAATATCAGACTCGTACTGATAAATAAATTGCCTCACAGTACGGACAGGAATGCTGTGTGTTACCTCATTGATGGTCTATTACTACAATCGCTAACGCTTGTATTCCAGACTGTGGTGACAAGACGGATGTTACAAATAATGGTGCAGTCCTTGGCGAAGATTCAGAGTGTACCTTGCCCTGCCCTGGAGACCCAATTACACTTTGCGGGACTGGCAATAGGCTCAATTACTACGAATATAATGGTACTATGAACGTTTGGAACACACCCGATAACATTGGAAGATATGAAGTGGGTGTTCTGATGTCAACGTTGATCTATCTTGTTTACTTACCTTTGTCTTTATAGTTCTTTGGTAAGTTGTTTATCTCTTGTGCTAAGCTTCCATCCTCAACACGCACGGCGTTCTTCATCATTTAGTTCCTGGGTAAGTTATAAGCCATCGTAAATTTTACATTTCTTGGCTTCTGACCCTATCACAGCGTTACTGTCCCCCTGATTGCCACGTTGGGTATCAACAACAAGGTAACTTTCCTTGAGAAATCTGGTACAGGGTGTGTAATTATTTTTCTGTCTTCCCTCGTGTCTCACGTCCCAAAGTTTCCCCAACACCACTGGTGCCTATGAGTTGGATCTGACTTTAGTGTCTAATTTCTCTGCCACTTGGCGTGAAATGCATGTGAAGACTGATGTCTTCTGTGCCGGAAGTGTGATCCTTCCCGACAAAGCTGGCCGTCAGATCAATGTGGGCGGCTGGTCCTTGGAGTCTACCTTCGGTCTTCGTCTTTACACACCGAGTGGTTCCGATGGTGTGAATGGGACTACCGATTGGGAAGAGGATTATCCAAATCTTTCATTACAGGTAAGTGTACAATGCACCGTGTAATAGTGACCCGATCTCAACCGATTTCAGCGAGGTCGTTGGTACCCCACTGCTGCTACATTGGCTAACGGAACCGTCCTCGTCATTGGTGGTGAAACAGGGAGCAATGCATCTCCACAACCAAACTTGGAGATCCTACCCAAACCAGACGGCGGTGACACCGTCATCGAGCTTGACTGGTTGGCGCGGACTGATCCCAATAACTTATACCCTTTCGTCTTTGTCCTTCCCAGCAAGCGTCTTTTTGTTGGTGAGTGATCTATCAGTTTAGAATCAAATTCTTTGCCTCATAATAGAGCAGGCTACTGGAACGAGGCTCGCATCTTGGATCCTGATACCTTTGACACCTACAAGGTTCTGCCTAATATGCCAGGTGCTGTCAATGATTGTAAGTCTTCGCTTTAGTCGATTAGAGCATTGTGATTGAACAACTATTACAGTCCTCGCTGGACGTACTTATCCTTTGGAGGGTGCGTAAATAACTAAAATAGTCCATCTAGGGGTATGGCTAATATGATGAATTGTCTTACCCAGGCTCCGCCATGCTTCTACCTCAGCATGCCCCCTACACAGACCCTCTCAGAGTCCTCATTTGTGGTGGCTCGACCATAGGTGCCGGCGACGCTCTGGACAATTGCGTCTCAATCGCTCCAGAGGACCCTAACCCCACATGGGAATTAGAACGTATGGTCAGTTGTCCCGTCTGAACGCTTCTCGTAAGAGTACTGATTTTTTTATTATTAGCCATCGAAACGCGTGATGACTTGTATGGTCGGTCTCCCTGACGGTACCTACCTGATCGCAAACGGTGCAAAACAGGGCGTCGCTGGTTTCGGTCTCGCAAATGATCCCAATCTCAATGCTGTCCTCTACGACCCTACCAATCCACTCGGGCAGCGCTTCTCTATCCTTAACAACACCATCGTGGCGCGTATGTATCACTCGGAGCTCACTTTGCTCCCGGATGGACGCGTATTGGTCTCTGGATCCGACCCGCAATCAGCCAATCCTGATGGCACAGTGAAATACCCTGAAGAGTTCCGTATTGAGGTAGTCTTTTTGCGACCAAACGACCATTCAGATAATTGATTGTGTGTTTAAAGGTCTATATTCCTCCATATCTCAACCAGGGTTTACGTCCTCCCGAGTTCAACATCTCGGAAACTGATTGGGTGTACGGCGGAAAATATACCATCACCAACATGAAGCTTCACCAAGGTACTACTGCCAACCTGAGGATTTCCCTTCTGAGTGGTAAGCCACGTCTTTCAAATTTCTACGTTTTTTGCTAATCACGCCTCGCAACATTAGCTTCTTCAAGTACTCACGGAAACTCCATGGGCGCGAGAACCATCTTCCCCGCGTTCACCTGCTCTGGTACGACTTGCACCATCACTGCTCCTCCAAATAATGGTGTTTCTCCGCCGGCTTGGCATCAACTCTTCATTCTTGATGGCCCCACACCATCTCATTCGAAATGGGTACGTATTGGTGGAGACCCTGCTCAGTTGGGCAATTGGCCCAATATTCCTGGTTTCACACTACCCGGTGTTTAATGGACAATAGTATCCGAGATGTCTGGAAAGGACTCGTCTAATTCAAGTTTGCTCTGCGGATTCTGGATACTGGATTTTTTTATACCTTACAATATCGATTATGAACATAGCTACGACCACACGCCCTTTCTTCCAACACTCCTTTCCACCTGCAAGATTCTAATTTTATTAGGATATTTCTGTTTGATGCCTATTTAGTACGGAGGACAATCTCGCGATTTGGAAACCTAGCCAGACTGAAATGCTAAAATAGACAGCGTATAGTTGTCTCTTAATATCGTGAAGAAAGGATCTAATATTGGACAATATAGAACTCGGAAGAGGACATTATGGAGACAAGTGAAAGTCAGTCGTATCTCTTCTTTGTAATAGTTCTAGCTCTTTTCTTCATTTGAGAAACGATGACACATGCCTGCAATACTCTTTTTGAATTCTTAAACTTCTCGCATGGCTCATGCAGTCCTAAGGACAGAAATCGGCTCCGCGAGGCTCCGCGTCATGGATAAATCACCTTCCAAAAATCATGTCGGCCCAACAGAACAGGTCTCAGCAACTGAATGAATGTTCATCGTATCGGTATATGTAGATCAGTCAAATCATCTATGTAGTATCTTTATTGCACTGTCATGTACAGGAGGAGGAAAAATTATGCTATGGTATGTAAATATACTTCTCAATATATAAACGGACAATGTCGATCAATACGTATAATGAGACAGTCCAGCTAACACTACTTACTAACCGTACAGAAACCAAAAAAGTAGGCCGATAGAAAAAAAGTTCATTCGTAAAAAGTGTAGAAGTCTAGAACTTGAAGAGAGTGATCGATGAATGATCGTGGTGGTATGGTGCCGTGTTGGAGAAAATGATCTCAATAAGATAATCTCAATAGGAGAACACCATGAGCCATGGATTGAGAACAATCTGTTGTGAATATTCAGATTCTATCAAACCCAGAAACTTGGAATGGATGAACTTACTGGGAAGAGGATATGACCTGATGCCACGATTGCGAGAGGCAAAATAACAGCCCATGAAGTTCCTGGTATTCTCCATGCCGGAGGAATCAAGCCTGTCGAAAGGATGATGATGGCAATAATGGCAATGGAGGAGAGCACGAATGCGAGCCAAAAACGTTTCCATATTCTAGGTATCTCGATCCAGAAGTTTGAACGCTCGACTTCCTGTAGATCCAGAGTAATCAGGTTCTGTAGGTGACAAAAGCATTGAATACCAACGGACCTTCTTGGTAGCACCCCAGGTAATGTTGTAAGAAAACATATGGGCAAGGAGGGCGGTAGAGAGATGGATACTGAGACCACCAAAGAAGAAAAAGCTACCAGAATTTGAGTACTTAGCTGACAAGATAGGCGGAAAAGGGCGTACAAGAATGGGATCCAAGTTACATTCTCAATAAGGGCAGAGAAAAGATCGCGTTGACCGAGGCGGTATTCGAGAAGAGTATATCCAACATTACCAGCTCCTGGAAATACAACCGTACATGCAAGCCAAATTTCGAAACTGTGTAGGTAATACCCATCGACGTCGAGAGCCCATCCCAGAAGGAGGTAGTTGAGAATGGAGAGGACGGCAGAAGCGGCGATACCGTAGTACGAGAACATGTAAGACATCATTGTGATCTTATAGTGGACTGGTGCATTAGACCAGAGGAAGAGTCGAAGCTGCTTCGTGATCGGACCCATACGCCACCAGTCAACCAACGGATTAAAAATGAGCTCATTACATCCTATCAGTGAACGGATGAGGCAAGGCCGATTCATGATATCAGAGCCACTAACCATAGGAATATTTCTGCCACCGATTCAATTCGTCGTCAACCGTCAGAGAAACACCTTCCTTAAAGCCTCCGTCAGAATATGTAGCCCATCGAATGATGTATCCCTTGAGCTATGGAAAGCGTGAACAGTAATTCCTTACACGAGGAACGCGACATACTTGTAGTCGTAAAGCCATATCAAAATCTTCGGAAACATTACTTTCAGACCAAATCTTCGTCACCCCATCTGCAGAATCAACGAAAGCGGCATCTTGAAGGGCCGACCAGCGAAGGAAAGCGTTGTGGCCGACAAACGGTGCGACCTCACCGTTCGCACAGCCCATCGAGATACACTTGTTGATTCGACGGGTAAAATGAGCGATGCCGTTCTCGAAGTAGTGATGGGCGACCTGCATAACGTCTGTGAAGAATAATAAGACCACGTGACACGCGAAGAGACCGATTAAAGAACTTTACCAGATTCATGTTGGACGATAGCGACTTCCGGACATTCGGCCAACTCGCGCGCTGCATCTCGAAGACAGTCCTGGTAGCCCGTTGAATGCGAGTGATGTAAATTTTTGATGAGGACGCACCTCGGGAACGACAGTGTCGGAATCTACAATCAAGATAACTTCACCAATACGAAGTGATCTAGCATTCTTTGCCCAAGGTCTCCATTTCTGGCCACTCGCTTGAAAGACTTCTTCAATAGCAATTTCAAGTGCCTTGTCCTCCAAGGAATCGCTCTCTGAGTTGACGTTATACATACCAGACGCCTCTAATGCGAGGATATGCTTCTCCATGAGTAGCGAAAGCTAATTACTATGTGAATGTATATTCAGAGCGCTTCAAGTCTTAGGATATACCTGCAGGCCATAGTTCATGTTGGATGCTTTCTTGAAACGGCCAGCACGTTTGAAGCCATCAGGGTCGCTCGAGTGTCCGGGACGGGCAACCCAGCCGATGTTATGGTTGGCGTAAAAGGCAATACGTTTCTCCCGTTCAGCCTCGTCGATGATCTGAAGACCATCATCGTGGATAAAGATAGCCGAGGTACCGCCTTGACGCGCATAGGTTTGCATAGCCTTCTTAAGTGAAAAGACCGAGGGAGCTCTGAAAATTCCATAAGTAATGATTTGAAGCCATGTGGATGAGTTGCCAAGCGCCGAGAGGACCAAGACAGATTTGGCATCAAGCTTACATTGTCTCTTCAAGGCTTTCCTTGTAGACAGGCATCTCGATGGTGATATGCGGCAACTGCGAGTCGACCTCTGTATTAGGTTCAGGCTTGATCGCAGAGTAATAGCGTGAGTTTTCATGATACTGTGCGACAGGTCCTAGACTAAGAGTGTTGTCAGCCTATTATTTGATGATCAAGTCAAGAGGTGACATACACGAAAGAAACGTTGGCGATGATTTGAAGGGCAAAGAACTAGAGTTTGGCTCTGAGCATTGTGAGAACCATCACCACGGTTCTGAAACGTACCAAGGATACGCAAAGGAGGAAAGGTGCCGTTACAAAGAGGGCAAAACGAACAGCATTATGATCAAGGCGATACTCTTGAAGCAGGATGGCTAGACCACTCAATATGAAAACTGAAAGAAATGTGAGGTAGAGAAGCTTCCCGTTTCGACAAAATGCTTACAGACCGCAAAAGCAAGACCGAGGCCATCATAGAAGGGGCCAAGCAGTCGTATGGGTCGGTCTTCACGGCCACTGGCACCCTTTTCAGCGTCCTTTTTGGTCTTCGAGGGACGTTTGCTAGACAGCCTCCAACTCCAACCCCATTTCGATGGAATGGACGCAGGTTCTTGCTTAGATGCCGTAATCCCCCCTCTCTCAGCGAGAGTGACGGCAGCTACGGCATCGGTGACAGCGATAGGCTGATGAGCGTTCTTCTCATTGAGGTTTATATCGGATGCGGTCGTCGAGGGAGAAACGGAGGTAGTCGTGGAAGTTCCAATGGAAGTCGGGTTGGTACGGGAACGCCACACGAGCTTCATTATCTTCTCCTCAAATTCAGAGCATAAAGGGACAATGGAGTCGAGGTCATCGGACCACACGATCAAAACACGTTCATCACGCTATGTGGTTCATAATAAGAAGGAACTCAGCAGAAACGACACACAGACGTACAATGAAAGCCCCGCATTGTTCTTTGTCGGCTTTGGGAAGATGGTTCACTGAGTCGAACACTTGAATCCGAGTGTCGCGATCGATATAGATAGCGTCTGCATCGTCGGATCTGTGGGGCATGAGTATTCATGATCAGGAGGAAATTCGATTTGAACGTACACAGTTGCAAGAGCCGAATGGACAGCAGCGTTGCGGAGTTTGACGGCAACTAATGGATTCAATGAGCGTACAGCGGCTTCGAAGGGTACCAAGTATGGGTTCTCGTAAGGAAAAACGCGAAACTGTCCAGGATCCACTCGTAAGCAGACACCAGCAGATATGTTCTCCTCGGAAGGTTTGAACCAAGCGTCACCCTGGGTCTGAGAAAGAAGTCAGCATATTTGCGCAGAACCAGACTTCGAGGTAGGTGGCGTACAGAACGAAAGATCCAGTGCAATACAGCGTCATAGGAATCATAGTCCATGATGCCCACTGACGGGCGAAGTGGACTAAAAGCCGGGTCGTCAGGTAGAGAGTTGCAGCCCAAAGGAAAGAAAGATCGAAGACAGGGAGCTTAAAAAGAGTTTCCACTGATGTGTGTGAATCACCCTTCAGTTATAGAAGATTAATTTTTTTCTCGTCAAGGATTCCATTGGAGAATCCAGGCTCCCGGATTCGGAAGAGATCGTAAGCAGGTTGCAGCCAAAGTGACAGATATACTTAGTTCGGTTGTCGAATAATTGCCTCCCGTCTGAGATAGGCACAAACGACACATGTATACAGGTTCCTCAAAGTCCCTTCTTAAGATTCTGATCGGATTATGCATAGGGAAACAATCCCCAGTTGATGAGCATCAAACTGATCTCTCGGCGAAAACGACAACTGCTGTTGTCGTTCATAACGGTAACTGAGAAGTAAGGACGGGATTAGAGGGGATACAAGTCCCTACAGCTATTTTCAATACATACCTCTATACTGCTGAAGATTAACGAACATGACCTGGGCTTCTGGTGCATGCGGCGTGGCGCTGCTTAGCAAGGTAAAGTTTCCGGCGCCTGCCATGGCCATTGGTTCGGTCGTAGAGCTGAGCGGTTGGGCTGATAGCCTCCGTCATGATCAGGATCAGATTCCACGGGATACCCGGAGCAATCATGAAAAGTGCCCAACAGTCAAACACCAGTGAGTAAGTACTTGTACTTGTGAGCTCAGTTGCTCCTGTCAAGCTGTCAGTGTCACGATGTGACAAATTTTGTTTGTTTGATGCATTGGCAAGTCTCCTCCTCTACTTAGCCCTCAGTAGTTCATTTTGCAAATCTTGAATTTGATAACTTTTCGGCTCGCGTCAACTCTTGTCGAGATCGATATACTACTCTATTGGTATAATTGAGAGCTTGACATCGCCATTGATGTCCGACAAGCTCTATGACCTTGTTCTAAACATCTTGTACGAAATCCTGTTCATAGGGCATCGTTCCAGGAGCCTCCCGGCCCTGTACCTACTGGAGGATAACGCCTTCTCAGACCTTGCACGTTCCCAGAACCTTGCACATTTTCGGGGCGACTTCGAAACGTGGTACCATGGATCAGTGGAGCTGGCTATTCGCTTGTGTCACATTTGGTGATTTCCTAGCCATCCAACGACCTCTGAGCTTCCTGTGGTGGAATATCTCAGTTACGCGAGGAAGATATTATATCGGATATCCTCGGCCGCGTGGTGCTCGTCGACTCCATAGGCAAGCTTGGATTGATCTAGTGGGTTTGCCACTTGTCACAATGATTCTGTACATAGCGATATCCGCACCTTTCAAGCTGCCCTTACAGGAACTTGTAGACTGGCGCCACTGATTCCCGCTTCGACAGTCCTACAACACATTCAACATATCCTCATCTCATCCACTGGTTCCTTGATCGATTTCTGATTGTTTCTTTCGAGAAAGGTTCACCATTACCGGCATATATTCTAGTATAGTTCCGTAAGCAGGGTCCCTATTTGTCTACTCTGCGAAGCTTCGCATGAAATGACATCAACCTGTTAGGCTATATTTAGATCGAACGGTCGTGGACCCCAAGTGTATCCCTGGGGGATAAACCTGACCTGGGGTCCCATTTTGAACAATAGTGATATACTGAGAACTCAGGCTCTTCCGCTTTTTTCCAATTCTGAATTTACATGGTCTCTCAGTGCTCAGCTTCCGGGACCACTGGCCGATCTGGCAACGCAACTTGGGCAATCGTGACCGTGACAATTGTCTTCGTACTTATCATAATAGTAAGTACTCGTATTCTGGAAGATACAGTTGGAGAAGCAGAGGCGCTTCACATGTATCAGTCTTCTCGATTTTATGACTTCTCTCTCCAAGTAATTTTCATGAAGCGTGTTCTTCTGCTCGGATTATGAGCGAGTGCTATCCTCTCCCTCGATTGTTGAAAAAATAACCGGTCTGACACTCCATGCATCCTTGGTTCGGACAGTCTCGGACATCTGAATCCTATCGCCCCTGCCACGCCTAAGTACATATGAGGGACAAACCGAATCAACGTATTGTCTGACGCCCAAACACGGAGTACTTACTTCCATTGGCATGAAGCACCCGTTGACTTGTGACATTGCAACGGGTAATAGTATGACCAATACTTAAATGAGCATGGCACCGTTAAACCTCAAAGATTCTGGAGAAAACAAATATTATTAGTATCAGTGCAAACCTAAAAACGACCCCTTCGAGTAGAGATTAGATTTGGTAAATCGTCGCGCTGCTTCAAGTGATAGGTCTGTATCATCCCCAAATTTAAAGTTTGCCACACGCTCCATATGTAGCTCGTCACGTGGCCGACCCCACTTTCAGTATTCAAAACGTTCACTTCTTGGACGAAAGTTGACAAAAAGTTGAGAGTGTTCTTCATAACGCTCGGCATTCGCATCCAGAGGATGTCAAATTGTCGCGAAACCAAGGCTCTCGAATTTACACCGCTACCCAGCCCAAACTTGAGTCTTATAATCTGCTCGGTATTGCGTGAAGTATATTCTGCGAAAATGCTGAGTTTTGGCTCGCTTTTGAACACTACATCTTGTTCCTGTGATCCCCCCCTGATAGGAGATCAAACCAATGGGCCTAGGGGTGACATATGAAGCAGAGCTTACTTGACCAGAGTCATTCTCCGTTATGAGCGGCGCCATCCTCCTAAGTTTTCCAACAACATCGGCTCAAAGCGGCGCCACTAAAACTATGACCAGAAACCGATGACTCTGGGAGTTAGTTTGCAAGCTCATTACGGATATTCGAAAGCCCGATAGTCTACTTTATGAATGATCGACGTCGCAGAGGAGCATCATGATGTACTGCAATGAGGCTGGACCAACAAAAACTTGATTCCTAGGAGACTCACTGAGATCACTTTTTCCGGCTGAAATCCAGATCAGGATCCCGAGAGAACGGCCCATCGAAGCAGTACAGGGGATACCGGAACCTAAAATTGCCGACTACCCTCTCGACAAGCTTTGATCAAGAAGGAAACGGATGGAGCAGAAGATCGATTTGGTCGGCCTTTCAGATCCGTTTCAAGTAATCGAAGCCAGGTTCACAAATTGTTTGGACAGACGTATCTGGACACCGTCTTATATCCTTGTCGTGCAGCGCCTCGTCCATAGCTTGCATATCCCTCTCCCCTTGGTCTGCGCCTATGTCGACCCCGGCCTCTGACAAAGCTCAGGACGACACAACAAAGTTGAATCCCCCTCAACCACAATTCTTTTTCCAAGGGTCCAGCGATGCTGAATCGGATCGACAGCCCCCCTCGCACTCTCGAACTACGTCTGGTGCTCTTTCTTACGTCGAAACACCTCCCATAACTCCTCGTAGCACCGCGTTCGGAAACACAGCTAATCCATTTTCGCCTCCTGGAAGTCTTTTCAGCTTTGGTTCTAGTGCAATGGAATCGCCCGTTCATACCCCTGGCCACCATGCGCAGAACAGCTCAAGTTCTCACTTCCCTTTTCCCGATACCAAGAGTGGTACGACGTCCCGTGCTACGAGCGTGGCGGACCTGAGACGCTTCTCGGGGAACTTTGGTAGCCGCCCTAGCCTTGCTGATTTCCATTCTCACCGTGAATCGACGACCCGCATGAGGGAAGCATTTACTTCTCCTCCTCCGCGGCCTCTCACGATGATGAGCGCAGCACCCTTGGAAAAAGTAAAGCGTACGCGTCATAAGTCTACGATGCTGGCCTCCAAAGAGAGCCTTGATAAGCCTTGGATCAAAGAGCGCGATCCTTACAGTCGCGTTGCCTACTTCATTACCTATGGTGTTATGCTGATTGGAATCGCATGTGGTGTTATCCGTTGCTATTTTGGATGGATAAATGTCCCTCTAATTACGGGTAATCTCTGCCTAGTCCTCGACGAGGAATTTAGCTCTGAAGATGGTGTATTTGGTGATAATGGCACCTTCTTTCGGGAGGTTGACATGAGTGGTTTTGGGTATGTGCTGGTCCCTTTCATTCGAGTTCAGTTTGAATCAATTTTTCATGCAGAAACGGAGAATTTGAAATGACCACTGGATCAAGCAACAACTCTTTTGTCAAGAACGGCCATCTTTACATCATGCCCACTCTCACTTCCGATGACCTTGGCGAAGCTGCCATTGAGGATGGTTACATCTACAATATCACCGAATGCACTTATAACATCACAAGGGGCGTGCAATACACCAAATCATCGCATGATGCATCAACCACCGCCAGCAACATTGTCTCTGATGCTGATTTTGATGTCGAGGCATATACCAAGGCCTGTTCGGCTGTCAGTAACGCTACCGCTGGTACCATTATCAACCCCGTCCAGAGCGCGCGAATCAGTACGCGAAAGAGTGCCAGCATCAAATTCGGAAAGGTAGAAGTCCGGGCCAAGATTCCTCGGGGGTGCGTGTTTTGAGAGCGGTTGATGAATTGTGTTCTAACCTTTTGTTTCCAGTGATTGGGTAATTCGAATTATTGAAATCGAGTGCGGTGAGGACTAACTCTTTCGCGTTTCCTTAGCTGTGGCCTGCTATCTGGATGCTGCCTGTCGATAACAAATATGGTACTTGGCCTCTAAGCGGTAGGTTCAACTAACTTCCTTTTCTTTAGCATTGCACGGAAGACTCACTCACCGTTTCCCACTTAGGTGAAATCGATATCATGGAAGCACGTGGAAATGGTCCCAACTATCCCAGCCAGTACGTCCATGTTTTGTCCTCCATTCCCAGATCCTTATATGTTGTTTTACAGAGGCATCAATTGGGTCCGGGCATCACTTAACTGGGGTCCTTTGACCTGGCTCAACGGAGTGGCTAAGACCTTTGGTGCATGGCCCCTGAGGCGTGGTTCATACGACACAGATTTCCACACATATACTCTTGAGTGGACGGAGGAGTTCATGTGAGTGCACAAGACTCGTTTTACTATTCTCAGAGATCAATGTCCGCATTCAGGCGAATCTATGTTGACACTCGTCTGCACCACATGATGCCTGTACTTCAGCTCAACAAGCAGAGCTTCTGGGAGCGCGGGGATTTCCCTCCTGTCGTCCAAAATGGTTCTGAGTCAATCATATTGAACAATCCATGGGTTAACGGAACGACCGCCGCTCCCTTCGATGAGTGTAAGCATGTGATGTCTAATACACCGTCAGACACGTTGAACACTTATACGTGTTTGTGTTTCTTAGCGTTCTATCTTGTCTTGAACGTAGCTGTTGGTGGGACCAATGGATGGTTCCCTGATCGTGCTGGAGATAAGCCTTGGTTGGATGGTTCGCAGAGTGAGTCGTTATCCCTTCGCTGATCAAAATTTCGGCTGATCATTCCTAGATGCGATGGCGGACTTCTGGAAGAACAGGAATCAGTGGCTACCGACCTGGCCCACAACTGTTGAGGACCGCGCTTTAGTTGTGTGCGTAATCATCATTCTCAGACCCATGGATGGGTGACTGATGATCTTACTGCCCAACAGTGACTCTGTGAAAATGTGGCAAAAATGTTGAACTATTTTGTTTACCGTGGCAGGACATTCAGAAAGCATTAATTTCGAACTTGTTGTGTACATACCCAGATTTGAACGTGTAATCCGCTTGTGTGTGCTACTCAGCATTCTCCTACACGCACCCCCATACTCCATCCATTCAGATTTATGAAACTTGAACATGATCCACTCTCGTTTTTACTTGCGATACTCTACTTTCCTTATTATTACCGTTTCCCTTGCCGGTCACACAATACATGATCATCAAAAGTTTAGATCTAGATTTTACACGATGAATAATTGAATTATAAAAAACGCACAGCTGAGCAGAAATTGTGATAAATACAGAGAAGTTCAGCAACAACATTAAGTAATATTAATGACCGGATATGACTTCTTAGGGTATCAGGCGCCGGAGAAAAAAAATTACTTACATTCATTCAATTAAGGCGATATTGAAAGCAGGGGCTTCCATCGAACGAGAACTGGATTTTACCACTCCACTGGGCACTCTCCATATCTTTTACCTATAGCTGTTGTCCACGTTCATAGTACGTCCAGAAAATCAGTCGCATCGTGCATCCAGAACATCTGATGAAGATCGCTGCAACCAATCCAACACATGCTTCTGCATTCACTAAGCAGTGATGAGAGATGATGACGATGATGTGACTGCCTTGAGGCAAGAACGAAAAAAACTGAACCGAAGGCGTTTTCAACCCCAATCGCTCCACAGCTAGCTGACCCCAACAGCGGGAAGATCTTTAGTTCGGTTAACTCCACGCGCCAGTGCAGCGTCCGAAATCCGGGATCTCATGGATTCCTATAATACTGGCAGATGGCAATATGGAAGATGAAGGCAGTGGAGGAAGCGAGCAGAACCAATGGTTAGCGCGGGCTACATGGGTAACAACAGATGAAGTAAATGCCATGACAAGTTGGATCGCGCCGAAATTGTCTCATTTGGAACTCGAGGCAAGACATGTGTCGACTCTGTCGAGTCGAGATGAATGTCATTGGAGGCAGTCAGTGTAGGAAGGGGGAACCCTATCATAATAGTTCGCCATCCACCAATTTGGACCCGTTCTGTTGTAACAGAAGATGTAAGTTTAATTTTTGATGTACTTATGTAGTGACGAAATGATCCAGTCTGAAAGGCACTACAATTGATTGAACTCATCAACAGAAGCAAATCGGAAACACCAAAGAGAAACGTACACAGCACTTATGAAAATCAATCTACTACATACTTAAGTCTCTGGGACCAGCATCGGTGGTTGTGCCTTTGGTGCTTCCTGCGTTGTTGGTATCAAAGCTTGTCGTTCCATAGCATCGTCATTCCCATCCCTTCGGCGGCAGTTAATATTACAAGTACTTTCTGTGCAATAATGACCTGTACTTAGAAAAGATTGACGCAACTACTGAGCTAATCACAGGATACCCTTGAGAAAGTATCGACGTACGAATCGACATAAAGTCAAAGCAGATGCCCGTCAACACGTTGCAACAAGTGATTGCACATATTCCACAAACTTCTGACTCCATAGAGTACGTGATAGTTGACGACTTTTCAAAACATTGAGAAAAGTAAAGCACTCAATAGATGTTCCAGCAACCCGCAGTGCAGGGTGTGAAGTTGCTGTGAAGCCTGTAACTTCGGGGTGATGACAAACGTTTCATTGTTTGGCCAGGCATCACGTTGATCAATAACACACAAGGTCCACTCGTCTACGCTAGTTGGGTTGCTCTGTCTAGCGTTCGCTCCCTCGAACGCTATGGATTCAATGCTACAAACTCGCGGTCGAGGAAGAGGAGTCGCGCAACCTCATTCACGGAATCGTCAGTGGGTATCTGGCGAGAACAATCAACGCAGTCGAAGTGGCACCCCACATCCCAGTGATGGTGAAAGGTGGGAGCGTGGTGGCTACAGAGGCGGCCATCGAGCCCGAAGCGCGTCTCGTGGTCGAGGCAAATTCTCAAACGTATCTCTTCGCTTGACTCCTGCTCCTTCACCGAATCATGTCACTTTGGAACAAGAGCAGTTTGTTCCGGACGAGGCAATGGACGAGCCTGAAGATCACGGAAATGTTGAGGGGTTTGAGGAACCAGAGGAGCCTGTTTTGGAGACAGCAGAAGAGAGAGAGGAATTTTGGCGCTCAGTGTGTAGTTCTGTACCTTGTTAACGATGCTAACTTTGAACTTTGTTCTTAGCTGGTCAAAGCTCGCGAAGCCGAAAGAAAGAAGGCGATAGCTGAGGGGAAGATGGATGATCCAGCTGTTCCCAAACGATTGGAAGATGCAATCACCGTTGTCGGAACCTGTAAGGATATGTGTCCACGTTTTGAACGTTACAGGCGCGAACGAGAAAATAATCTTTTTCAATGGGAAACGGTACGTAGCTATACTATCCTACTAAACGAAAGCTGCTTTTATATGTCTTCCAGATACCTGGCACCAAACGAGTCAATCACCAACGCGCTGTCAAAATGTATGAACGTGCTGCAGGCGACAAGACCTTGCCCTCTGATCTACGTCCTCCTCGCGTTCTGATTGTGCGGAGTTTATTGTTCTTGTGCCTTCTACTTTCTTCTTTAACGATGCTTTTTAGAGAACGTTGGACTATCTTTTCCATGATTTGCTTATCCGAGAAGGGTTTTCTGCGACTTATGATTTCATCCGTGACCGCTCAAGATCTGTTCGTAATGACTTCACTATGCAACACAGTTATGGTCCGGAAGCTATCGAGTGTCATGATCGCTGTGCTCGTTTCCATATATTGGCTTTGCACCTTGAACGGGAGACTCCAAAATTTTCAATCGCCTTAGAGGAGCAACAACTTATGAATAGTTTGTTACTATTTCCCCTTTGACAAGAATACATTTTGACTATCATTTGTAGCACTGCAAAGTCTCAAGGAGTTCTACGAGGACCAACGCGGTCGTTATGAATCCCCAACAGAGTTAGAGATGCGTGTTTATCATCGTCTCATCCACATACGCGACCAGAAAGAGCGCCACGAGGAAATTCCGAAACATATAAGCTCGCACCCAGTCTTCAAATTAACGACCGAATTTCGTCTACATGTCCAAAGAAAAAGTGCGCCCATCGACAAGACGTCCGCCTTAAAAGTCGATGCCGAAGGCATGCGAATCTTTGGAGAACTCGCTGGTGTCCTTCGTGAACAAGGAAGTGTCGTTATGATTTATTTGGTTGCATGCATTCTCGAACGCCATTTCGGGAAAGATGCCATTGATGATATAGATGCTATTAGAGGAGACCTAAGCATCTCAGATGTCATTGATGGAGTCATTCCTTCCATGCACAAGTCCCAGGACGTTGTGGACGAGGGAGACGAGATGCACGAAGAGCATAGCGAGAATGAAGATGAACTTGTCCTGACAGAAGATGAAGCTGAAGCAGAGGCAAAGAGTCCATCCCAGGTCCTAGGTACCAGCGTCCTTGGCTCATCTTCAGTGTTCGGTGTCCCCCCCGCAGCGCCTCGACCTCCTCCACTTCCAGCCACCTCTGCCTTCTCATCGATTCAGACTACACCGAATGTTTTTAACACTCCGTCACCCTTTGGTGCACCTGCAACAACAGTCTTAGGCGCACCAATCAATGTATTCGGAACTGGCAGTCTCTCTTTTCCTGGGCCTCCTCCTACACCCTCAACCCCTCCAGTACCCACGGGCATTTCACCAATTTTGTTTGATGCCGTGCCTCAGAAGCCATTATTCAATGGATTAGGTATCTTTGGTGCACCCACTCCTACATCTGTCGATAAGCTTCCATCAAATACAAAAGACCTAACAACTACTTCGTCACTCAATCTAATGACGGCACCCTTCGCTTCCAAACCTGATCATTTCCAGACAAATTCTTCCACTCCCTCTGAGGAGAACAAGACAAGAACATTTCTTAAATCCCTGAACATTGCGCCTGCTGTCCCCACCCCCCCTATACTGCCCTCCACCGCTTCCTCTCCCTCCTTGGCTCCACTATCCTCAACAGTCACAGCTCCTCGATTATCTGCGCGACGAACTTCTACTAATACCCCGATCTTGCCAAAGATTGACACAAACACCTCTTTGGTTCCTTCTAACCGCCCTCTCGCCACGCCAATTGTACCACCTCCACCTCCAAGACCACAACCAATTTCCCTACCATCCACACCTTCTGTTGGCCTTCCGCCTAAGAACATCCTCAATTTCTTCAAGGGCAACAATCTAGCCACACCGACGTCAGGTTTGAACCAGGAAATCTTGAGCCCATTGTTTGTGCCTTCTCCAACGACATCAGGACCCCCCGAATTTCCGTTCAATCGAACATCTCCTTTGAAAGCCAGCTCGGACCAGCCTATTGGTCTTCTCCTGAACATTAACGGAAAAGGCAAGTCACCCACCAAAGCAGAAGTTGATCAAGAAGAGTTGGAGCGCAGATCTATCAATTTTGTTTGCAAGTCTTTAGTCGTCAAAACTTGTCTACGACGTTGGCATCAGCGTCTGCTCGAGCGTGTTGCATGGATTGAAGCCTGTCGACAAAGCGATGCGTACAAGGAAAAGATCAAATACCAGCGACAATCACCCACCCATGCGGAAAAGAAACGTAGGATTTCCGCTGGTCCTGGCACGGTCATCGATTCTTCCTTTCAGAAGCGGGTCCGACGACGAGTTTCTAGCGAATATCATCCACCACGAACGGATGAAGAACTTGCTCAACGGTTCAAAGAGGTGCATAGCTGTTCCATTCCACTTCAGTCGCCTTGTCTAGAACTCTTTTCAACATCAAGGAATTGTCACGCTCATCATTATGTTGTTTCCTTCTCATCTCCAGAATCACGAAGAGCATGAACGTCGTTGGGCCAGGGGCTCGTTCCTCAAAGTCATCAGGAGTCACGTCAAGTCGAAGCTCAATGGTGCTCTTCCACATCCGTCATGGCACGTATGGCTTTCCATGAATTCCGATAGTGATGCCACGGCTATTTGGCTGGAACGTAAATTCGATATTCCTGCATTTGGCGATTGGGTGGCAGAAGCAATCTTTTCGATGCCCCTAACACGGACAACAGATCCTGGATCGCCTGGTCTTATTATATTCGAACGTACACCCATGGAAGGAGTTACGGATGAATTGGAAAGGTGATAGCCCTTTTCCAGCTCAAGACTCAGCTATTGACGAATTCTACCAGAAAATACCGTATTTTGGATGATTGCTCTCGGCTTCGAGACATCATTCAAGCCTTTCCTCCTAGGCGCCAATTCTTGCCATCTATTTTGATCATATCTTGGATCGAAGAGACTCACGCCACAAATGCAACCGACTTCTCTGACATGGTGAGTGATCCTTCGCTTCTGTTCGTAAATCCCCTGTTTTATATCTTACTAGATGAAAAACCTGGTGGAGAGTCAGACCATTGAAGGGTATCACACGTTCTCAATTACATCTACAACCAAAGATCTAGACAGGAAACTGGATAAAGCTCTCAACTCTCTATCGTTGGATGTCCAGGGCAAACTTGTCAAAGTGCTGACTACTCGCGGTGAATTGCATCCCTTTTTTCGAATTATGCTGAGCGTCCATGTCTTATTTTTTTTATCTCCCAAGGCCTGTTCAAAGAATTCAAGCCATCATTCACTTCCTTTACATCTGAGTGGTTAGAAACATGTGCCGCCGACGACTGTTGTAAGCATTGAATGTTGTATTGCCTTGTGTATGCTTACTAACATCACATCATCCAGTCGATTGGCACATATTCGGTCAAGTAGTCCAGGTTGCCATTTCGTCAATCAATACCGCAGCTCGCTCTGTCACCCTGCTTCTCTCAAGAGAATTACCTCACGAAATTCTTCCGAAGCTTGACATCGCGGTCACAGACGATGGGTACATCATCTCCAGAATAGGATTGTTACAGAGCTTTCTAACTCCATCAAAGGTCTATGTACGATCGAATCATCGTCTGGCTTTCGGCAGTAGGCTCAAGTGCGGACAGCATTGCACTTAATCTCCAGTTACACAGGGACATCGGTCAAAGTTAGTCAGCCCATCAGTCTCGCGTTTGCATCTCTCCGAATTCTTATCACCTTCTCAGATTTCCCGAGTCAAGAGTTTTTTGCACAGCTTTGGGATTTCGCGCAATCTCAAATGGAGGCTCACCTCAAGGTGGATTCTACCAAGAAGTTCTATATACCGATAAACGAAATCACTGTCGCTGTGGAAGCGCGGAATGCGGCGTATGAGCCTCATAAAGCACGTTTGGATAGGATGTTGCACCTGCGCACGCGGCGGTCGTCCAGGCGTAGGAGTTTCACGGTAGACATAGAGGCAGAGCATATGAGGTTGGTTCTGTCACTCTTGACTATTATGCAGTAGTACTCAATCGTCACTTTGCAGCTCGCAATCGAAGCGAAGGCGACTTTTCTCGCCTATTGATTCAGAGCTTGAAGATGAGCAGATCCTGAACGGAAATCTCACACCTTCCCCTTCTGTCTCGAATCTATCCCTAAACCAGTCTGAAGTATCTTCAACGTCTGGTATTGTGACGGTGGCAATGCTGAGGGCACTAACGAAGGATGTGAAAAAAAAGTATAACGCATCATTGTCATAGGACGAGAAATGTTGCTTGGGTATCATATTCGCCATCCATATTTATTGTGTCCTTATATCATCACAACGAAAGACATCTGAATGGACGACGTGGATGTACAGGCTATATAAGCCCTCAAGCCTACCATTCAGAAACTATCAAAACTAATTGTCCGCTTTAGCGCCCGGGGTAGTCCATAGTATCCTAAGAGGCGGCCTTACCCAAACAAAGGTCCTCGACATTGGCTATCTTCGACGTACGACGCGTGGACACGTTGATGTACAAACATATTCATTTGAAACATACATAAAAAGACCTACAGTTGTTAAATTTATACAGCACCAAAGGTGAACTATGTACATGCGATAATAATACAAGATATGACCAGAAGAATGAAAAATGGAGGCCCAGAGATTGCTCATATATCATTGGGTCCATTCGACACTCACCACATCTCACACACTCAACTGAATGCCAACGCAGACCACGTCGCAATAGCACCAACCGTCACAGCGGTAGCAGTTTGCGCTGCGACAGTTGCGATCCTCCGCGCACGCTTCGAAGGCCGTATGGATTCAGAACCGTGTTGATGGCAGCACACAGCAACAGGAGCAGTGGCAGGAACAGGGTAAGGAGCCGCGGAATCTGCCATCATAGCATCGCCAGCACCAGCACCATTCTCCTCAATACTATCGCCCACCGCACAATCGGTATCATCATCATCAACATCAGAGTGTTTCCGCTTCAACGACAGGGGCGTTGACACGGAGGAAGAGGCGGTCTGCGGGCTTTCAGAGCGCCGTTCCGCACGGCGGTCAAAGAATATACGTACCTGCGCCTGCGCTTCGACGTGCGCGGCGATCTGGGCGAGTGCTGCGTCGCGGGCTTCGCGCACAAGGCAGAGTTCCGCGTCCATTTGCTCCGCCGTGCGCTCATGTAGGACGCGCATGTCTATCAGGGATCAGTCGGGAAAGAGAAGGAGCCCTGAGGGCAGACGTACCAGCGACAAGAGAGTGTATTGCAGCAATATTAGCTTCTACATCAGCGCGTTTGTGCAAGGGTTCAGTGGGGACGTCAGAGTTGGTAGGGACGGGATAAGCCTCGATTTGTTCCCGAAGGGCATCAAGTTGAACCTGAAGATCGGGGATATCAACGTCAACGGCAGAGTCAACACGGTCAACAAGCATCATGTATTGCGCGTGCACGTCGGAGACACGTTCGTCGAGGTTGGAGAGCTTGTCCGTGAGAAGGCGAACATTGTTGTTGAAACGAACCTTGTATTTACGTCGATAGGTTTGGAGTTTATAGACTTCGTCCTAAAGAAATTAAAACAACGTGAGCGCAGTGTGCACGAAACAATATAAAGGACACGTTTACCTCCAACTTCTGTATGGAAAGTTGGAATCCTTTGATTTCAGAGTCTGCATCAGGAGTGTACTCATCGGATCCATTGTTGGTGGTGTGACTGAGTGTCTCCTCTTGTATATTCGATTCATCTTCCATAGGATCAGGTGCAGGCGAGGATTCCACGTCGTCATTGTTCTGGGAGAAAGGCTCGGAGCATATAGAACCGAGGCTCATGGCTTTCTGCATCAGCGGGGGAAATAATTCCGTAGGGGTCTCCAACACGTCTACAGTGGACTCCTTCGGCACTGGAGAGGAAGGAGGTTCAGGGGACACGGAGCGTGAAGCTGGCCATGCTCCAATTACGCTCGGTTCTTCTGGTAAAGACTGGTCAGCGTCGAGGTTACGCTGAGGAATGACAGGAGAGGGGCTGGCGAGATCCATAGGAGAGTGCGATCGAGAAAGGTCCTTATGACAATGTTCATCTTGCCTTAGGTCGCGAACAGGAATGGGTTCGCAATAGGAGAAGTCGAAGAGAGGAGACTGGAGCCTGTTGCTTTCGGCGGGCGGGGGCGACCAACAAGGGGAACGAGGCCATTCTGATGAGCGAGGACTGTACAAAGGATTGTACAAATCATGTTGACTGAATCCCGAATCAAGAGATCGTTCAGAGTCAGGAGAGGGGGTGTACAAAGGTCGTATCTGTGGCAATGGGAGTGATGAAGTATTGGTGGCATGAGCAGGTGGTAGGAACCTCTTTAGTGCTTCAATGGCGCAGCCGATGGGAGAAGGCGCGAGCTCGGGTTTGTAAGGCGGACGGGGCGGAAGAGGGAGAGCGTTGGGACCGGATGCAGGAATCGATGAGGAAATCTCTTCAATGTCGGAATCTTCAGACATCGATGACGAGTTATTGTCTGACGAGGGCGATAGCTGGCGATAGATACCATATCGTCCCGAGTTTGATTTAGGCGGAGGCGATTCAGTCAAATCAAGATGGACGATCTGTTTGACAGGGGCAACGGGTTTGGAGATGGATTCGCGTGGACCATATAGAAGCTCTGCACGAGCTACAATGGGACGAACGTATTCATTGTGTCGTCCGACAGACTTGCCAAAGGTGATAATATCTCCATCTGAAAGCTTAGCAGGAGTTTCCGACTTGAGCATGGTTGAGACAGCTTCGTTAGGCTTTCGGACATGAGTACCATGGTGCGAGTTCATATCGATCAGATAAACCTAGGTAGGATTGGCGAGAGTAACTGCGGGAAGGAAACGAGACATACATGACCACTGTCTGAGAAGGTGATCTTTGCGTGCTTGCGACTTACAACCGCACAGCGGAACATAGCAGAGTGTTTGTCTGATTGTATGCGGTCCTCATTAGACGGACGTCGACCGATATGGACAACGTTGGAGATAGCACGGCGGAAGGTGAGAGTGCACGCAGGGTCATCTGCAGACTTGTCGACTCGAAGAATGATACCTGATGACATGGATGAGCATAGGCTAGTTAGTACTGCCTAGAGGCCTACCAGTTACGATCCGGTTGTCGAACGGCAGGCTTGTTCCAATGTACTCAATGTCGTCGTCCAACATGGCTCTCGATGATGGACGGAGAAAGCCACGCTCCCGCCATGACTCGCTCTTTATCGCCGGAGCGGAGTTTCAACCCGGCCGGCTCTTCTCTCAAAACGGACCCACTATGCATATCGCTATTTTTATAAGTGTCCTTTTAGCATGATCTCCTCTGTGCTTGCTTTGGACGCCCACCATGTCTCTGTGCGGGCCTCTCATCGATGACCCTCGCCACCAGCTCGTCGAGCTTGAGGCCGAAATTCTCTGTGTAGAGGCTCTCCTATCGAAACTTGTCCAGAGACGCACTCCTCTCAAGCGCAACATCAACCGCTGCTTCTCTCCTATGCTCTCTCTGCCTGTGGAACTTTGTTCGGAGATCTTCACCATGTGCTTTCCCCCTACAGGTTCTGAGTCGCCCCTTATTCTCGGCCAAGTATGCTCGGCGTGGCGCAACCTTGCCTGGTCCATGCCATGGCTCTGGACTAACATATATCTCTGCTCGACGCGTCCAACAGACGTACATGCACATCTACTAGAAGAGTGGATAGCCCGGTCTGATACTCTGCCGCTTTCTATCAATCTCAAAATACGGTTGGGGAGCCCAGACGTGAACATGCGCGACGTCACACATATTATGGATGCCGTGGCGCGTTGTGCAAAGCGTTGGCGCACCGTCGACTTCGTGGTTCCATTTTTTTATCCAGCTGATTCATACATGTCTAACCTCGGTCCCACCAACTTCCCCATATTGACATCCGCTGCAATCCAAGTAAAACATTTTTACACCCCATTGGACATGTTTCTAGGTGCACCCCTTCTACAAAACGTACATCTAATTGGCTTCCCGAGAAAATCATTTGAACTGACATGGTGCAATCTCGCGAGTCTTCGTCTGAACCCAACGACTATTCAGCAGTGTCTTGAGGTCCTAAGTGTAGCCCAGAACCTCACCCACTGTGCATTCGAGAACATCATCCGTTCAGACGTCCTTGACCCCACCCCAGTCATTGCCCCAAGCCTGGAATACCTCGAGATCGTCAGTTTTACGCATACCCCCATTTCAGAGTTTCTCGATACCCTCCTCATACCCAGCGCCCTCGATCTGTCTTTCCATGTAACGGGAAACACTTTCCCTCACTGGAGCTTCATGTCACTCACCGTACGTTCCGACTGCACACTTCGTCGCCTCACGCTGAACGCTGTCCGTATATCTGAATGGCAACTTTGGGACTGCCTTCGAGAGGTCCCATCGCTCGTGACACTTCACCTTATCGACTTGCAGCGCATCACGAACGATACTATTCGCGCGCTGAACCCTTTCAACCAGTCGATGCTTGGGCCACAGCATACGATGCCCCTCTTACCATTCCTCAAAGAGTTCGCGTACATCGGCGCTATTGAACTGGACTTTTGTACTGTCGCGAACATGGTGCATGCGCGTTCGGCAGACACTGGGGTTATGAAGATGGAAAAGATCAGGTTCGAGACGAGCGCATCGGTTGCCATTGGACCTGAGAAAGAGGCGCAGCTTGTACGGCTGAAGATGTTGGCCAAAGAGGGGATGAAGGTTGAGCTAATTACTCGCGATGGTGTCTGGATATGAGTTCCAATATGCGAGATTCACGATGTAATTCTTCGACATCGTTCCTTACGTGTTTCGGCGTCGCGGCGTCGCGGCAGGACTACTTCTTCATCTTTCTAGTGAGAATTTGCCATTTGGTTATCTGGTGAACCACATGACGCTGCGCGGGGGCGCGGTGTGGGTGGTATGATGGATAATCGAATGTGTATGCCCAAGCTCTTCGTGGTATCAACCCGAATTGTGGTCCACCATTGCGTCTGTGCTTTCTCTAGTCCGTGGGTCGCGAATGTACTCGTATGGTCTGGTACTTGGTACATACCTATAGCACAATAGTACAGGTTTTCCCATCAGTTCCCTTGCTCAAGTGTCTTGACGGAATCAAATCGGGATAGCAAATCGGAATGGGCGGAAACGGGCACTAGTCCGGTCCAGACCGGCCTTGCCCGAAACCTGTTGGAAATACTTTCCCAACTGGTCTGTGCGCCTCAACCCTGAGTGTTCCAGAACCCGCACACCAAAAAAGGCAATTTCTGACTCCACCGTTCTCTCTGTCAACAAGTGTTTTGTACGTGCAATGATTTCCGGAGTTGGCGAGTCCTCATTCTAAGGAATATTGGTATGATCCACTACATGTCACCATCTATGATTCAGATAAAAGCCCGGGCCCGGGCCAACTCATAAGATTTGGTTCACTATGTATGTGTTAATAACGGGGAAAATGCGAGGTATGGACAACTGATCCGAGCACCCTGGTGCTCTTGGTTCGTAAGGAAGGGCTGATATTGAGAGGAGAGGTGATTTTATATCTGCGTTCAACGGTGAAAACATCTGATTGAAATCTCAGGATCTTCGAGTCATCGATGATCGATCTGTGATGAATCCAAATACCTTAGTAAAATAGAGGTGTCTTGAAGCCTAGAAGCCTCTAAAGATCTTAACCTAGAAAGAAATATAAATCAGGATTCTGATGTCAATGAAGTCCTGCAAGCTCGGAAAATCTAACAAGGTACACAATTAGTACGGAACTCTGCGCGTGGAGCAGTGTGAGCACGATGATTGGGTATAAAAATTATTTATACAAGACCAATGAGGCAATGCGAGGCGGACAGTCACGTGGAGGGTCACTTGGGAGAGAAGTCTGAGTGGCGCAAGTCTCTCAACCACGACAACGACTTCTCTCCAGGTAAGATCTTATACCTTCGTAGAAGATAATAACCTCACCACGACAACGACTTCTCTCCAGCCCTCGCATTGCATTCTTCATAAATCGAACTATACACACTTCGTATCGTCGTCACAACTTTGTGTAACTCCTATTTCCCCTCTATGCCAGGTAGTCGAGATGCCATTGAATTCATCTCGAGCGGAAGAGGCCTGGAAGGAACGCAGGCTCACCAGACAGATACACTCGATACTCAGACCGAAGAAGTCGAATTTTCTGTCCAAGAGACCCCTATTAGACAACCAGATGAAGTCGGAAACCAACAAGAGATTGAAGGTTACGTCAAACAATTCAGACGAGGGGAACTCGGAAAGCCCCTCACTACTGTCAAGATTCTCGGCGTCATTAATAGATCCGTACACTCAGAATCTGCCAGAGCTACAGCAGCAGCCAAGTACATCAGCCTTCTCGATGCCATACAATCCCAGTCTGAACTCAGAGGACAACGAGGCCGAATCATTGACGCTAGCAAACAGGATACAGCCGGCACTAGAGATGAGGATGTCCGACAGTCCAGACCCGTCACGCCCGATGGAAACAGAGTTGGAGAACGAGAGACACCTGAGACCATCGAGCAAGCAGCAGATCGATTTATACGATCCGCCATCAAGAGGGCTAGAGGAGATGAATCCAGTTCAGATGAGTCTGATGGAGAGAATGGGAGTTATAGTAAGAGAAAACGTATTGTTGACTCAAAACTCCCCTGGTTTGAAGCCAAACAACTCGCTAAAGAATCAATCAACCCAAACACTAAGAGGACCCGAGAAATCCTTGAATATTTCAGCAGAAATCCT